>BQNB010020310.1:0-65644 GCA_026074375.1 Tanacetum coccineum | reverse complement strand
CTCCAAATTCTTTTAAATTAACAATTTAATTATTTAAAAAATATCATTTTTGAAAAATCTACAATTTGGCTCCAAAACTGCATTTTTTTCTCCAAACTACTGCTGGTAATACATTTAATGCTCTGTGTAACCCTGATACCTTATTCAACGCATCAAAGGTTACCTTGATCTTTATTCCACCAGGTTTGCCATATTCCCTGTGAAACTTGTATAGCCTGGTTATGCCCCTCTTAACTAGTTTTAGATCTGAATGGTTAGTTCCATCCGCATCTTCAGCATGGTTGGTTCCATCTGCATCTTCATCATTAGAATACTTCTCGGATTCATATCCTAACATATCATCATTTTCATTATTAGAATTAACCAAAAGATCATGATCATCAGCTTGAATTTATACCAAATGATTCTGAACATCGGATTGATTTTCCATGACTCTTGAGCAACAATATGTAAAAGAAAATGATTCTGGCTTGAAGAGTAATAGTGATAGAAGATTTGATTTTTCTATTTTGGTTGTAGTCTTTTTTTAGGAGAGAAATCAGGGTTTATGATGAATATGAAAGGGCTCTTTTTTTGGAAACTGATATGCATTTAATTAGGTGATTTAAAAAATTTTGGATAAAATTTTTGGCTCCAGATTCTTTTAAATTAACAATTTAATTATTTAAAAAAATATCATTTTTGAAAAATTTGCAATTTGGCTCCAAAACTGTATTTTTTCTCTAAACTACTGCTGGTAATACAGTTAATGCTGCCAGTAGGAGTTAATGCTGCCAGTGAAAGTTACTACTGCTAGTTCAAGTTAAGACTGCTAGTGGAAAAGTTAATGCTGCTGAGAAGATTACAACTGCGTATTATGAAATGACCCATTACACCCAAAAGCTTTTTTTATCCCAAAATATGTAATCTTGTATGTGACCCATATAATTTTTCCTGTATGACCCGTATCTAAAAATACAAAAAAAAATTAAAACAACATTAACTAAGAAAGTTTGATTAATTTCAATCATCAACATATACAAGTCATTACTGCATGAAATATTGTTTGATCAGCTAATACAAGTTAGATTGCCCAAAAATTAGCTTAACATGTTACCAGAATACTGTTTTAAGATGATTACTACATGAAATTAAACAAAATGATGAAATCCTTTCATCACCTTCAACATCAAACCTTTCCTTTTCCCTTTGACTTGTCTGCACATTTTTCAAGTGTCCTCATTTGAAATTTTTTTCACAATATTATCCTATGTTTCAACATTAGCTAGTCCAAGCACACATCCTTTGATTGGAATAGGGCTTTTGAAGATGACTTCGGGAATGGGCTTCTTTGCAACTGGTAGATAATCCTTAACAATGTCATATCCATACCATTCAAGCAATTCTTTTGGAATGGGCTCCTTAGACCGCCTTGCAATTGATGGCCTCTCCTAAGGAATACTTGTTATTGATTGCCCCTCACTAGAAACACCTTTGTTGTCATATGAGCTGTCTGAAGTAAGCACAATTATTTCTGCAAAAACAAATTAGAAATCAAACTAAGTTTGGTAAGTCTGTTGACCTACATTACAGATGCAAGCACATCATTTGACCTACATTACAGATGCACATTACAGTGACCTAATCCAATAACCACTAACTCTGTTAATAAGCTAAACCCAACAGCCCTAACTCTACAAATAGGCTAAACCAAACAGCCCTATGATTGCAAATAAGTAAATAACCTAATCAAGAAACCCTAACTCTGCTAATAAGCTAAACCCAATAACCACCAAGTCTGCTAATAAGCTAAACCCAATAACCCTTAAGTCTGCTAATAAGCTTAACTCAATAACCACTAACTCTGCAAATAAGCTTAACCTAACAGCCCTAACTTTGTAACTAAGCTAAACCAAGCATCCATATTTCTACTAATAAGCAAATAACCTAATCAAGAAACCCTAAGTCTGCTAATAAGCTAAACTAAAATAAGCTAAACACCAAAATACAAATAACCCAAATACAAAGAAGCTAATAAGCTAAACCAAAATAAGAACAACAAATGACAAACCTTTACTCATTCTAAATAATGACGATTATGAATTGCTTATGTGGTTTGGAATTAGAGTTGTGTTTGATTATTGGGTCGATTAGAGGAAATTGTGTTTCAATCAGGGTTGTGTTTGATTATTGGGTCGGGTTGTAAGTAGATTACCTATGGACTTAACCCTATTATTAAAAATAAATTAGCTATAGAATTTAAAGATATCGTGTTATAATCATCCTTGATATCGAAACGTTTTATTAAGTGCAAGTCTTCAACAAAGAATATCTTATCGTGGTTGGAGCTTAAGTTAGTAGTATCATCGATAACATTATTTGAAGATGAATTAAGCACCAATAGAAAATGGAGGTAGCTCGTCAAACTGGTTGTATCTGTCCTCGAACATTCTTAACAAACTATACGTCATTTACCATGAATAACGACATTCCATCTAGAATCATTTGTGTCCTCAATAAATTCTATGCATGGCCATTTGTGGAAAGATTGACACTTGTAAAGCCATGATTGTTAAATGTGGAAAGAGTGTTAGCCTTGATCGAGATAGATGTAATAGCTATACCATGAATAGTCACCTAGAACACAATATCCAAGTTCACATTTCATAACATCTTTAGTAAAAAGAAGATGATGAAAATACCACCTTGGACCAACATCATTGTTTCTTCTTTCTTTTTCGCAATAGTCGTTATACAATGCTTACGTTACTGAGAAGTAATGCAAATCACCTTGTATGTCTTACCGGTTATGGAAGTTCACATTAATTTGGTTTCGTGTATAGTTTATCGTCTTGTAATAATTTAATGTTTAATAGTTTACTTTAGCTCGTTTATGGATTTTTGTTCACTTGTAGGTCATTAATGTTAATTCATGCCTTGATAACTTACGACATGTCATCTCAGTAACAAATATGTATAAAGAGAATACCTTGTCAAGATTGTGTTTTAAATGTACTTTTACTGATATGACTTTGTTCAAGTATTATATAATAACCAAGGTTGCAAAAGTGGCGAATCGCGAATTGCTTATTTTGGGTGTTTCTGGTGAGGTTTGTGTAGTTTGTCAAGATTTTCCTTAAAAATCAACTTATAATAGATATAAACAACTATCATAAGTGATTAAAACACCAATAGAAAACGGATAGAAAACAAAGGAGGTAGCTCGTCAAACTGTTTTGTAACCCCGTCCTCGTTTACAACATTCATCAACAAACTATCCATCGTTTACAACCAGAATTAAAAACTTGTAAAGATTGACACTTGTAAAGCCATAATCGTGGAAAGATTGACACTTGTAAAGCCATCTAGAATCATTTGTGTCCTCAATAAATTCTATGCATAGCAATTTGTGGAAAGATTGACACTTGTAAAGCCATAATCGTTAAATGTGGAAAGAGGGTTAGCCTCAGTCGAGATAAAGGGATAGCTAGACATGTAATGGTTTAATGAAAAAGTCACCTACAAAAGCCCCGTTGTTGCGGAACCTAGAACACATATACCAGTTTCAGATTTCATAACATCTTTAGTATTTTCGATTGTTTTTTGAATGTTAATACTATAAGAAGAACAATAAAAATGATGACATCATGCATGATTTGCTTCACTGACCGCCTTCCCGTAAATCAAGAAAATCAAGGCACATTAAAAACCTAAAACAAGTATTAAAACAATAAAGCTAATTTGAAAAATTCAAACTTAATTAGTAATTTAAAAACTAATTTGAAAATTATTTAAAAACTTTTAAAACTAAAAATACAAAATCTTAAAACTTATTTTTGTAAAACTAATTATTATAGCAAATAAGCTCAAAACAGATAGTCTATAAGAGGAATACAAACCTGTGGCTTCCTTTTTGGTATTTCCCTCCCCAAAATTTTTGGTATTTCCCTCCCCAAAATTTTTAAAAAGCCCCCCATAATTTAAAAGTATTTCCTTCCCTAAAATTTTTAAAACGCCCCTATATTTTTTTCAGCAAATTTCAAATTCTCCCTCCACCCATCTCCATCTCCACCCAAGTTTCTCACATTTCTCACCAATCACCAGTCACCAATCACAGCCACCAGTCACCATCCACCATTCACCAGTCACGTCACAGCCACCATTCACTAGTCACCAATCACAGCTACCAGTCACCATCTACCAGTCGCCGGTCCGGCCATCAACAACGAAGGGAGGTTCATTTAGATCTAAATTAGGTACTTTTTTGAATTAGGAAATCTTATGCCTGTAATGTTAACTTATTCATTACTTTTCATTGTCCATTTTATTTGTTATAATACATCCAGTGGTATCTGTTTGGTTGTGTATACTTGGTCCATTTTTAGAATAATGAGACAAACAACATAATAGAAAAGTATCTGTGTTGTATATCAGTATAGTTCTTGATAACTCATAGTGGAAACACTTAGCAGCATAAATAGCCATATAAGCTTCACATGGAACATTAGTAATCCTTTGTTGTGAGGTTGCAACCTGGAACATAAGGCACTGTTTGGGTTAGATGGGATTGTTTTTGAACATATTCATTTGTGATCAAAGGGAATTTTGAGTACCACCCACACTTTGCCCAATGTCCCATTGAAATTATACACAAATTTCTTGTGATGCTTATATTGGTTTAATTTTGTGACTTGTAGGAATATATATGTACCATTTAACCTCAACAATAGCATAGGACAAGTCCTTGGATGAGAACTAGTAGACCAAGAAACAATAATAAATGATGGAGTAGAAGCGTTTATTAAGTATGCAGTACATAACTTCAGAAGAGAGAACATCTGACCCATAGAGGTAATAACAACACTTATGATGCCATGTCCGTGTACCACACCATGTTTTAACTACATAGAGCATAAAGTGGAGGAAAAAAAAAAAAGTTTGCAAAAAAAACTTCCATTTATTCAAATAACGGGTTGATTATAAGCTACACAAAATGGGATAATGCATTGGAGAAAAGGCGAGCAAAGCAACCAACTGCCCAAATACTTGTTAAATGCTACAACAAAGTTGTTGACTGACAACACCGGATTTATTCGACACGGATTTTGGTTAAGAAATTCCAACAGATGGCCCAGCAACAGTAGAAATGGTTAATGCTACAAAAGAAAGTTTTGATGAGGATGACCTTTCCAAGTTTCAAGAACTATTATTAGACGCGGAGAAGCCACTTTACAAATGAAGTCCCTGACTTCTAAAGTTTGTCCTCCCGCAATAGTTAAACTACTCAACTTGAAGGGTAAGTATGGAGCTTCTGATAAGTTCTTTACTGAATTACTAGGATTGTTAAAAAAGATGCTACCTGCTGGTAACGAAATGGTTGAAAAAACTTATCAGGCCAAAAAACTAATGAGAATGATGGGATCAGGATACAAAAAGATACATGTATGTAGCAACAATTGCATTCTTTACTGGAAGGATAACAAGGAGTTGACTGTTTGTCCAACTTGTAGATATCAAGATGGAAGGTGGATAATAAGACACATAAAGTGTACGAAAACATTCCGGCAAAGGTAATGTGGTACTTTCCAATTATACCAAGACTGCAATGACTCTTTAAGTTAGAAAGTATTTCAGAAGATCTAAGATGGCACGCAACAAGGAGGATAACAGATGGTGTTTTACGTCACCCCGCAGATTCACAGGCATGGCGTACCATAGATGAAAAATTCCCCGAAATTGCTAAAGATCCGAGAAATCTACGGCTAGGAATATCGGCTGATGGGGTTGACGTCAACTCAGGAACTAGGCATCACAGTGTATGGCCAGTTTTATCTGTCATATACAACCTTCCTCCATGGTTGTGTATGAAAAGAAAGTTTATCATGCTTTCGGTATTAATATCGGGATACCCAGGAAATGATATCGATGTTTTTTTAGAACCGTTGGTTGATGATCTGCATACCTTATTCGAGACAGGGGTTGATACATATGATGCTTCCACAAAAGAAAACTTTAATCTGCGTGCCGTTATGTTATGGACGAAACGATTACCCTGTACTAGGTAACATTATTGGCTGCCCATACAGTAGAGTTCAAAAGGTTGTGATAGTATGTGGGAACGAACACAACTGTGTTTAGACTTTTCTCTTGCCTCATCCAAGCAAGTTATGCAGGACACATACGATATCTACCATACAACCATCCGTTCAGAAGGCAAAAGAAGGCATTTAATGGACAACAAGAATTTCAGCTTGCTCCAAATCCATTGACCGAGGAATAAATATACAATAAGATACAACATATTGAAAATAAGCGAGGAAAAGGAAAACGAACAAACAATAAGACCCCAAAAAACCAAGAAGATATGAGAGGCAAAGGTGGGAAGATTCAAAAAACAGAAAAACAAGAAAACAATAGAAGATGAGGGTAGTTCAAACCAAGTAAATGAAGCATATTGGAAGAAATTCAACATTTGGTATCGAAAGCTAAGGTATTGGAGGCATAATTCAGTTCCACATTGTATTGACTTCATGCATGTAGAAAAGAATGTTTGTGGAGAGTCTAGTCGGAACTTGCTAAATGTTTTCCTGGAAAGACAAAAGATGGAATGAATGCTCGATTGGATCTGGCAGAGTTGGGGATAAAACCAGAGTTGTTTGCTAGGCAAGAAGAAGACAAAACAACACTACCTCCAGCAGGTTACACATTAACGAATGCTGAAAAAGACATCTTTTGTGAAACGTTATCCAACATCAGGGTACCACAAGGCTATTGTTCAAATTTCTCTAGTTTGGTCAGCCTAAAGGATAGGAAGCTCATTGGCCTTAAATCGCATGACTATCACATGCTAATGCAAGAGTTTTTGCCCATTGCTATACGTTCAATCATGCACCCACCCACACGATATGCTATTATCAGGTTTTGCTTTTTCTTTAAATTTATATGTAGGAAAGAAATCAGCTTGCAAGAACTAGATAAGATGCAATTGGAACTTGTTGTGACACTGTGCCTACTCGAGAAGTTCTTTCCTCCGTCATTTTTTGATATTATGATACACTTGACTGTGCACCTAACTAGGGAGGTAAAATTATGTGGTCCCATATGCTTTCGGTGGATGTATCCCTTCGAAAGATGTATGAAGGTTATTAAAGGACATGTGCGAAACAGAAATAGACCAGAGGGATGCATTGCTGAGGAGACTATCGCGGAAGAAACAATAGAGTTTTTTAGAGAATATCATAAAACCATGAAAACTATTGGTATCCCACCTGATAAACATGTAACCAATGAAAATGAGGACGGAAAGCCATTGTCGGCCGGCAAATCAAGTGAAGTTTCCGGGGAAGTCTTTCAGAAAGCACATTTGTATGTAATACAGAATACAGATGAAATTGTACCGTATATCGAGTAAGTATTACTAACACATGTCTATTTCGTTGCTTAAAATGTTCTATCAAATATAATAATCAAAGACATTGTTTTGTTTCAGGCGACACAAGCAAGTTTTGAAAACAAAAAACCCGGGTAAACGAATAGCATTGCTGGAGAATGAGCACAGTAAATCTTTTGCTAAGTGGTTACGCGAAGAGGTAATTACTCGTATGTTGTTTATAATTGTTTGTTTGTTGCTAAATAGAAGTGAGTTGAGATAAAATGTGAAGTGTCCCTCCTGTATATGACATTAGATAGAGGTCCACCAGCACACCATTTCATTATCCCAAACACTCCTATTCTTTAATTGTTTGTTTGTTGTTCCTGCAATTTAAAGGTAATATATACTTGTAATGAAATTCAGGTTGAGAGAGAGTTAGCGATATCCAAAGATAGTGTATCAGAAACTGTAAGGTGGATATCATATGGGCCACGCGCCACCATAGTGAAATACGAGGCATATAACATCAATGGGTATACATTTCGTACGAAAAGTAATGATGGCATAGTTTATCAGAACAGTGGGGTTAGTGTTGAGGCAGTAGATCTTCACATATCCAAAGAAGTTGCAACCACAAGAAAAGCATTTTATTATGGGGTTTTACAAGAGATATGGGTACTAGATTACCGTTTCAGGCAAATTCCTCTTTTCAAATGTGATTGGGTTAATCACAAAGCTGGTGGGGTCAAACACGATCCTAATCTTGGTTATACATTGGTAGACCTGAATAGTTTAGGCCACAAGGATGATCCGTTCATATTAGCCTCACAAGCACGACAAGTGTTTTATGTGAAAGACCAGATAGATAAAAAATTGTCTATTGTCTTTAGAACACCTACCAAGAATTACAAAGATACATATGACGAAGTCGATGAGGAATTTAGTACAGTCATTCACGAGCACAATGATAACATATTGCCACGTGTAAATCGACGTGACTTGGGTAATGAATCACAAAATGACTACTATCGAACCGATTGTGAAGGTATTGTTATACGAAAATCCAAGTGAAGCATGTCATGCTCAAGTTGTCACACTCTGTTTAAGGATTTATGTTTGTCTGCAGAACCTATTTAAGCTTTTGTTTTGCTGCAAATACTCTTGTAAAGGATTTCAATTTATCTATTAATTGTTTACTTCAGGTTTGGTTGATGTGTTTGTATATATTGTATCTTGCTTAAGCTGCCAATGCAAGTGTAGTTAATATGACATAAACATTAACTACACTTGCATTAGGTTAGTTCATACTTGTATTTATACACGAGGCATTACCACGCCCGTGCGTTGCACCGGGCTAGGTCGTGGGTTGTTACTTAGTCGCAATTATTGTAATTTGAAGGTTGTGTTTATTTTTATAAAAGTTTTTGTAAGCATAGAAACGTTTTTGTTGACAATGTTCCGCAAATGTAGCGATTGTCTTGCTGTAATTGGATGCACGTTAAAAATTGTTTCTTACGGTTTTAGTTTTTGAGTATACTTTGGGTTTAGTTCGGTATGTTTATAAACGATTGGGGGTTTAGTTTGTGTGTTTTAAAAGAATTGGGGGTTTAGTTGGTGTGTTTTTTAAATATGAGGGGTTGAAGTTTGGGGAGTGGAGGTATATAACACTGTATGTGTGAATGACCGCCATTTATTAGTATCTGAAATCGCCGTTTGGATTAACCATCGTAATGATGGTCTTAATTTTAATCTCGACCGTTAATTTTTCTTTATATACTCCCCAGTTTCACTCATATCTTCATCTCATCTCTTCCATCTTGTCTTCAATTGTTGATTTTCATTATCTATCTTTTAATCCACTTGATTTATATTCAAATGGCTGGTGAGGGTGTTCAAAACGTGATTGCAAGGCGAGTTACGTATGATCTCATCATTTTCAGTGGTGAAACTTCTCCTTCCAGGTACACTAAGTTCTTTTTGGAGCAAAAGATTGCCAAGAACCGCAGGTTTGTTGATCATATCCGTTTTGAAGTTGCTACCTCTACGGAGTGTATTGCTCAACTCAATGCCGTGGTGGCTGAGTTTGAAGCCATGAAGAATCAGGAAGAGGTGCATGACAGTTGGTTGGCTGCTAAGGATGCAAGGAGGGACAAGCAGGGTATGTTGATCATAAACCTAGATCGATTCCTTAGGTTGTCTAAGGTTAAATTACCTTGGATAAATCCAAAATAACTTGTTGTAGAAACTTTGTATGTATATTAAAGTGTATGCGGAATCTACACCTTAATACTCTACTTAGAAGTAAAATCAATGAAACGTAGGTATGATTTGAATGAACACAAGATGTAACAAAACGCTTCAATATTATTAAAGATAATAATACGAGTACTCTATCTTAGTACTAGGGTTTACAACCTTGAAGCTTTTCTTAATCGACTTTGACAACTATGAAAACTGATAATGATACGACTGCGTGTTTTTGTGATATCTCAACTAATGCCCTAGAGCCTTCTTTTATAGACTAAGGAGTCCTAGTGGCTTATAATACATTCCTAAGATATCTCAATCTTTTCTAAACATAAACATAATCTTCTAAATAAATACATTATGTATATCTTGTACATAAATATCTCAACACTTATCTTCACACGCATTCTTGTTCTCCAAACAATCTTTATCTTTTTAATTCATCTTTATCCTCTTGACAGTAGAAAGTCTTCAAACAGTTGTAATCTTTCCACCAGCAGCACTAATAAACATAAGCAGTAGTAACATTAGTACTAGCAGTACTAATATACACTAACAGTAGTAACCTGTACTAGCAGTCTTAACTTTTACTACTAACAACACTAACTACTTAGCTTATATTTTAGTCTTCAACACTGAGCAGTCTTAACTTCAACTAACAGCAGTAACTTTATGCTATCAGTACTAAATTATACTAACAGTAGTAACTAGCAGTGGTAACATTATACTACCAGTACTAACCACTTAGCATAATTTCCATTATGTACCTGAGTAGCAGTAACTTCTAAGAATCTATGAAGTCTTTTAAGACCCAACAATCATCCCCTAAACTTGATGTTCATCTTCTGAATCTTCAAGTTTCTTCTTTAAAAGTCTTCATCACACTTTAGGAATATGCATTCAAAAACTCCTTTCATTTTCCTATTCCACGGCCTTTAAAAGAAATTTTACCACTCATATGCACCTCCTCCCAAATGCAACATAAACCTCTTCAAAGTGCTTGAAATAAGAGAGATAAGACTAGGTTACAGTCATGTGTCTTGAGATCCAACTCTTCAAAACCAATCCTTTATCATCAAGTTGTAGCTGGCCTGCATAAAGAATAAGGAATTGATTCCTTTTGGGGACCCAAGCCATTACTGACTTAGATCTGCCCCTTGCATCAATGTAGTTATATCTATTCAAAATGATTGATGCACTATTAGGTTTGATAGGTCTTCAAACCCAACATGCTGAGGGCTTAACAACATTAAACCCATTTGCCCTGGCAGTATTAACTGATGTTCATTTGGCCCTAGCAGTATTAACTACTCTAGGCCTAACAGTATTAACAGGTGTTCTGTATGACCTAGCAGTATTAACTATTCTAGGCCTAATAGTATTAACAGGTGTTCTGTATGACCTGAGCATGTTTAGACTATTCTAGGCCTAATAGTATCAACTTTATGATTAAAATGGCCTGTTAATTTATGCTGGATTTTATAAAGGGCCTGTTGGACAGTAGATTGTTGCTGATTTGTAAAAATGAGGCTTTGGTCTAGCCATACCGTTGGTTTGTCTGGTTACGTGAGCCTAGTATAAACTGACTTTGCGTTAATAGAGGTTTAGACCAGTTCTTAGCAAAACTGCTCTTGGAGTCATATTTTTGTGGGTTCTATGGTGTGAGGTCTTCGGCTTCACTAAAATGGTCTATATCCCCCTGTTGTAATTGTTCCCACTTACACCTTTTTCTTTTGATGGTTAGTTTATTTTTTCTGCACATGATTTTAAAGCACCACACAAATAAAACAACGCATTGTTATACATCACAAATTCCTACCTAGTGATTGGACTTCTGTCCATTCCAATTTCTTGATTCTCATCTCAATGACTCTGTGATATATAATTTTGCATACCTAATGACTTTTTTATACTGGTTTTTTCTATTTTATCAGCAGTAGGAATAATAGTTTTACTTTCAGGCTTAGTCTTAGACTCATCTTGTTCCTCATCATCTGACACCCAATCCTCAATAATTGGAGCATCATTATTCTTCCTAACTTTCTTAGGTTCTACTTCACTAAACTCTTACTAGTATTAGACCCACAACCTTTAACAAAGCTACTTTTGTCTTATGATACTTGTTCTTCTACCAAAGACTTAACAGAATTATCTTTAGAATTTTTTGATTCTTTATCACAAACCACATTAGACTCTTTCTTATTATTCTTAGGACCATAGCCTTTGAATTCAGGTTCTTTGAATTCATCAAGACCAGAATAAGATAGATCCAGCTTGTTAGGTCTATTATAAATTAGAGGATGAGGTGGAGGAACTGCACTATATCCAAAACCCTTTTTACTTTTGTCAGTTATTTGACTTCCATAACAATAATCTCAAGTGTTTTGAGGCTACTTACCAAATTCTCAAATTTTAAAAATCAATGCTTTGTTCTTTTAACTTTTTCAAACTCTGTTTTAAGCATATTAATTTCATATTGTTTGACTCCTACTTCTCTTTTAAGGACAACAACTTCTTCACTAAAAAGAACCTCATTCTTCCTATATGTGACAAGTTGTGCCTCAACAGTATCTAGTCCTCTTTTATAAGTAATTGCCTTAAATTCAGTTTGATGTTGTTTAGCAAGCAAATCATCATATTGTTTCTTAAGAGTTTCATAGTTTTTCAGACAAGTTTTAGAGCAAGTTTTATCAGTGTATACCTCTGAGTCTGAAAATGCATTAGAGCCATGTTTGTCAAACTTGTTCTTTCTGCCATGTCACATATTAATTCAAAACCTTACACCACAATAGCCAATATTGCCTTTAAAGTGTCTTCATTGTTTCCTTGCTTTCTGGTGTTGTCTTGATTTCTGAACTGACCTTCTTGCTTCTTGGTGCTCTGCACTCCCTGGCAAAGTGTCCCAACTTATGACAGTTGTAACACTCCACCTTAGATTTATCATATCCCAGGGAAATATATTACAATTATGAAAATTTCTTGCCTGTCCTCCTGATAGTAACTACTTTTGCTCTCACACTTCGCAAAGAAAGCTGCCACTTCAAATCCATTGCTTCTAAATCATCTTCATGAATTTGCTTTAAGTCCTGATGTAGGACATTAGAACCATTTGGATTTTTAACCATGCAAGCATACACAATATTATCATTGACACTTGCAGTGCAAACTTGTGGACTGACAGTATTAACACTAGGGCTAGCAACACTAACTTATGAAGAAGCAGTGTTAGCTATTCATTGGTGCTGCTAAGCTTGTGCAGTCATGAAAGGCTAGTTTTGAACATCACTAGATGTACCAACAGGTAGTTTTCTTTACCTTTTGGTTTCAACAATTTGTAAATTGTTGTACAATTAATCTCTTCTCATAGTCTATACCTCAGGCTTTTCTTCTCCAAAACAACTTCCATGAGTATTCCACTCAGGTTGGTAAGCTGCTTAAAATTATTAAGTTTAAATCTTCTTGGGCAATGAAATCACACCTAAGATGCTAGCTACTAACATATCTTCTGAAGGCCTTTTGAGAATAGAGTCAATGAAGACTTGTACTTGTGCACTAAAATTCTCATACTGTTTGCTTCAAGAGAGTTTTCTTGATAGCTGCATCACCTCTAAATCTTGTTTCAATGGCACCAAACATAAATTTAGCATATGGATACTGACTGAATGTTAGCTGATGTTCATTTAGAAGTGCCATGAGTAACAAACATCTAGCTTTGACATCATTCTTTTTATTTGTTTTTTCTTTTGCAGTTACAGGTGTAGACATCTTTGTAACTGTTATCCCATTCTCCTTAGATGTTTAAGATACTGAGATCTATGAATCACCATTTTCTATCACTCCCCAGAGTTCATAATCTTGGATCTGGAAGTACTGCTTAATCCTTATAGCCCACATCTCATATTCCCCCAATTTGAGTATGGGAAGCTTTGCATTCGGACCTACTATTTGTGATTCATGCTCATATCTTTAGATCAAAGTTCTCAAAGCAAAGATCTGATACCACTGTTGATCCCAAACTAGATCAATTTCCTTAGTTGTTCTAAGGTTAAATTACCTTGGATAAATCCAAAATAACTTGTGGTAGAAACTTTCGTTTGTTATATTTAACAAGTGGATGCGGAAATCTAACCTTAATACTCTAGAAGTAAAATCAATGAAACAGTAAGTATGAATGAATGAACGTAAGATGTAACAAAATGCTTCAATATTATTAAAGATAATAATACGAGTACTCTATCTTAGTACTAGGGTTACAAACGTTGACGCTTTTCTCAATCGACTTTTACAACTATGAAAACTAATAATGATACGTCTGCGTGTTTTGTGATATGATCTATCAACTAATGCCCTAGAGCCTCCTTTTATAGACTAAGGAATCCTAGTCGGCTTACAATATATTCCTAAGATATCTTAATCTTTTCTAAACATAAACGTAATCTTCTAAATAAATACATTATGTATATCTTGTACATAAATATCTCAACACTTATCTTCACACGCATTCTTGTTCTCCAAACAATCTTTATCTTTTTAATTCATCTTTATCCTCTTAACAGTAGAAAGTCTTCAAACAGTTGTAATCTTTCCACTAGCAGCACTAATAAACATAAGCAGTAGTAATATTAGTGTTAGCAGTACTAATATATACTAACAATAGTAACCTGTACTAGCAGTCTTAACTTTCACTACTAACAACACTAAATACTTAGCTTATATTTTAGTCTTCAACACCAAGCAGTCTTAACTTTAACTAACAGCAGTAACTTCAACTAGCAGCAGTACTAAATTATACTAACAATAGTAACTAGTAGTGGTAATGTTATACTACCAGTAATAACCACTCAGCATAATTTCCATTATGTACCTGAGCAACAGTAACTTCTAAGAATCCATGAAGTCTTTTAAGACCCAACAGTAGCCTAACTTGTTCACGAAACCAAGGCAAGTAGGATTTTATTAGTGATCCTATTTGTTCCACCTATTCGAATTACTATATGGAGAGCCATCCCGACATCTAGATTACTTGGTCCGTATCACTAGATCCAGTTGAATGATAGGTCGCATATTAAAACACATAAATAAGTATCATGTGATAAACATAATCAATAATCAATGATAAATTAAGAAATCAAGATAAACAAACCAAACATTAAGATCTTCATAGTAATGGCTAATACCCGAAGGTATTAGCCTTCAAACATCATAATTAATACAAAAGTAATGATTTAGCCAAGGTGAACTAACTGAGTTAACGAATGATACCAAAAACTGAACGATTACAAGAGTATAACCGAGTAAAATATGGAGTTAATCATGTTGCTCAACCTCTTCTGCTCTTTTTCTGCTTTAAAAATCGACTTTTGTTGTTTAGGTATCAAGAATATGATTTAGCAAACCCAAAACTCATTTTTGAGTTTTCTAATTATAGGGTCTGGAGTCGGTTGATGCGGCGTATCCAAAGTCTTGGATATGGCGTATTGGGGGTTTCTTGGAGTAGGGACCACGTTTGATATCTTCTAGAATATTTTATTTCCATAGAGCTTGAATACGGCGTATTGCCTTTCCTGGATATGGCGTATTAGATCTTGTTCCCTTCGTGGTATTTGGTGAGTGCAGGCACAGATACGTCGTATTTTCCTTGATAGATATGGCGTATTGGTTATCAAAACAGTAATCTTCAAAATATCTTCGTTTAAGCTCTATAATGCGTGCCTTTTAGTTAACTTTTACCAAGTACTCCATAATTACTACAATTCTCAAATATAAACGATTAAGTAACAATAATTCTTTGCAATAATGATACAAAATAGGTTAATTACATGGGATAAATGATGCTATAAAATAGACGTTATTTGATGTCATCAAATATTCCCCCACTTGAATCCTACTTGTCCTCAAGTAGCCTTTAGAAGTTTATGAAAATGTATCCCTAAGGATTTTTACGTATAAGCATTTATTTGATCTATTACAAGTACACAACCAAACACCTCACAAAATAGGAAGATGAAAACACTCAAATCACACAACTAATCTATGTGGTAACATATAACTAATTCGCTCAATTGCTCGGTCGTGACGAGTATTCTATCATAGGCTTGACAAGGATACATATCTCCACCACTAAAGCTAAGGAGTAACAAGTTTATAAAGGTAAAATGGGTTTTTATTGTAAGGCTTAGGGTTGATCATTCTACAATCTTTCACCAAAAGTACCACACCAACAAGGCAGCTAAAGCACACATACATGGTTGTAACGATGGAATAGACATGTGTGTTCGAGCACATCCTCATTCGAGTTTAACCAAAGGTTAGGATGAAGAATGATCTAGGGTAAGGATCTTCTAACTTTCACCAATAGTAATATACCAACAAGGCAGCTGAGACATGCATACATGGCCGTAACGACTGAATAGACATGCATGCTCATACACATCCTCATTCGCGTAAAACCCATGGCTAATGATTAGGAAATGGAATTAAAATGTTGTTAAATAAAAATTACGAAACAAATAGACTAGGTCCAAGATATAAGTTGCTAGACACTTTTTCCCGACCATTACTATGATAAAGACACAACTATTTACAAACATCTTGATCACTGATAAAAAACAACAACCTAAGTTGGCATTCCCGTAACGATCAACTTCCTAATCATCCCATACTTTACAAACTTTTACAAGATAAGCGGTGATATCTTCCACTTTATATAATACTCTACATCGTTGACTTATAAGACGTATCAACGAATAATCGATCCTTCATATAATTCCTTCGGTCTAAGATTTTGCGAAACGATTATCATCAAACTTTTCATCTCTTTTTTGTTGCGATTTTTCTAATTTTTTTGATTTTTTACTATGCTACGAAACTCGGTGTAATTTCACCATCTTCTCGATCATAATAACTTCAGATAATTCCTTCAGTAATTCTTCATTCTTCGAACGTACCAGTAATTGCGTTGGTAGTAAAAATACATGAGTTTTGACTACTTTATACATTCCCATTTGTAATGTGCAAATTTCTTTCTAACCGCACAAAGATAGAAAATTGACACAAGACTCGGGAAATACATACTTTACACTTTAAGCAACTAGAAACTGATAAATAGACATAATCTAACAGGGTAGGCTAAGGTGTAAAGGTGTAATGAACCAGATAGTTAGTGTAATTCCTAAAGGATTGGCTCTACGGCTTTTTCTAGGGGTATCTTACTCTTAAGATGAGAGTAAACAAAGGGTTTATACGAGGGTTAACTAAGTGTAGTTAGTTAATAAAACAACATGTATAGGCTTTTTGGGTGTAATCCTAAAAATTTACTAATTTAAACAAGTTACCCCATCTGAATCCATAGTACTCATTAGTGTGGTCTCGAATAGATATACCAAGCCAAGTTCTAAAGTCTACAACATCACCGGCACACTCATATTTTTGTAGAATTTGGGTAAATATTTGGAAACGGATAAGGTTAAATCCTCACAATATCTAACAAGGGTTAGTGTGTGCGGGTTATGTAACAAGTAATTTAACAAAAGTATGCTTGAAATTTTTTAATTTTTTTTTAAATTTAAGCATTGTAGTGTGAAAAATAGGACAAGTATCATTCTAATTCCCATCCCTCACTTGAATTATACAACGTCCTCGTTGTATAGATAAAAATTAAAAACGGGAATTTAAAAGAATTAGAATGAGAAACTCCCCTGATATTTAGCTCAGTAGATTTTTCATGTTGAGTTTATAAGCAAGAACGTGTTGAACAACCGTCTTGAAGTTTCAAGACTCCAACACTTCAAAATTTCCAGATCGTAGATTCTCCACCAACATTGTCCATTTCTTTTCTGCGAGGTCATGTGCAAATTATAGGGAAAACATGCAAAATCCTATCTTGGTACCTATGGTTAATTTAAACTAAACTAAATACTAAATATGGGTCAGTCTGTTTAATACGCCGTATCATGTGCATGAATACGCCGTATTGACAAAACTAACAATAATGTTTAAAGTGCATAAAAATAAAGGATTGATAACGTCCAGACAATCAATACGCTATATGGTATGGAGTGGATACGCTGTATTGATGTCTGAGAAGACAGACTCGATAAAAATAAATAACAATCTAGGTTGTCTCATGGGAAGCACTTTTCTTTCAGCCAGTCTTTAAGTTAGACTTTTTCCTTCCTTCATTCGGCTCTTGTTACCATCCATCCTTCGTCTATCGTGAGAAAGATTTCTTGATATTCATGTATTTCTCCTTTGCTTGTATTTGTCAAACCTTCATATTCATTTTCTTTAATATCCATATACCCTTCGTGTTGTCCGAATGAATATTTGATCATATCGAATCTTCTAATAGTGCAAACCAGTAACTCATGATCATCAAACAATTCACATCTTTCCTCATCTTAATGTTCATTCTCATATTCTTTTTCTTCTTGATCATGGTCAGCAATCTCATAGCCGTCCCATCCTCTCCAACCATTGTTACTTGATTCATCATTATCGTCAATCATTCCTTCCATGATAGCTTTATTTTTAAAGCTTCTTCTTTTAGTTTTCTATCCTTTAGAGCATCATACCATTCTAAATCTTGGTAACAAAGTGTGTTTCCAATTATGTAAGCTCCTGGTAAGTTTTATCCATTACAGTATCCATCCTCTTTCCAGCTACATGTTGGCCACTCTAAATACCCACTTTTATAATTAAATGGCTTTCAACAATGCACAACTGGAGCTGGTTCAGTCCATACTCCAGTATTAGTCTATGGTTTTTTGTGTACCCATGGCACATTTTCGTTCCATTCATAAATCCAATCATCCTTAAATTCTTCATAAGTCTTGAATCCTTTAATGTCTTTAGTGAGGAGATCAAGATCTATGAGTAGGTAATTGAACTCTTTGAATTCATCGCACAACGGTGTTTCATAATTGAACAGGTTTTTTTTAATTCTAAAAATTTCACCGATTTCTTATTCATCGTCGTAATCTGTTTCCTCAAGATCGGAAGTTTCATCATTCGTTGGCTCAATTTTGTCACTTCTCAATTTCCTGTAGTCCTACAAAGCTCCTTTATTAAATATATCCATCGTCTTGTAGTTCACAAACTTTGAGGCCAACCAATTTTCAAACTTAGGATTAGTAGGGTCCCACTTAATTATCGGGGTGTTAACTTTGTCAGTGCGGGAAGGAAGGTAGTATTTTCTAAAACAAATTATAGTCAAATCAACCCAACTAGTAATTAATCCTTTAATTCTATCAAACCATCTCCATGCATCTCCAACCAATGAGATTGGAAAAACAACAACTCTAAGTTTATCATGATTCACACTTAGTAAATCAAATGGGTGAACAATTTTTAGAAAGTATTCGACATGCTCGACCACGTCTTCCCCATTAGTACCACTAAAGGAATTTTTGTGCAAATCATCAAGGAATTTTCCTTTTAGCTCATAGGCGTTCTTTCCATTAACCGTAATGCTTGTAATCCTTGAATAGTAATTTTCTTGGTCATTAGCCACGATTTTTCTCGTTGTTGATTTTGCTTCTTTGTCTGCCATCTCTTCTTCAATCAACTAGCTCTGATATGTATGATCTGTCACCAAGGTAAAAATATCAGCAGGGTTTGTTTAAAAGAAAAAATAAAAAAATTAAGCATAAAATCAAACACGAAAATTCAGCTTTTGTTTCAGATAATCGATACGCCGTATTCAATTAAAGTGAATACGACGTATCAGTCTGTTGAGAGAATACGTTGTATTGGATAGGAAGTTGGATACGCCGTATCCAATAGAAGTGGATACACCGTATCGAGTTATCGACCAAAACAGTGTATTAGAGAAAACAATTGAAATACGCAAACAATTAAACACACAAATATACAAGCAAATATACAGAATTATACACTAATCCTAAAGGTTAGATCTAATCTAATCTAATGCTAAAAACCAAAATATTAAATAAAAATCAAGATTAATTCTCACTCCCCGACAGCGGCGCTAAAAACTTGATGTGTTGTAGTAAGGTGTGTGATTTGTGATTCAAGTTTTAAATTTATATTTTGCCGACTTAACCAAAAACAACACTTTAACAGTACGTGTACCCGGTCGGTGGAAGTTTCGTGGTAAGTAGGGTGTCGATCACTAAGAGTGAGGAACACTTTTAATTTATTAATACTTTGGTTTTTCTAATCTAAGTTAGTCTAATCTATGCTAAACCTTTGCTAAACCTATGTTAATCCTAAATCTAATAGATAAATGGGTTTACAGTCTGAGAGACTGGCACAGGTTTGGTGGTGACTAAAACCAAATCAAGACACTAAAACATACGCAAGCAAATTAACAGAAGATAAAAGAGCGGTCTAGCCAAATATAAGAAAACTGTATTAACCATTATTAATCCAATCAGAATGTTGGTTTATTTATTAGTGCAATGATTACTTATCTTGAGGCGGCATATCATTCTTAAGACTTAGGCGTTACTTCTTCCTAAGACCTAGACACGTAGAATTCTGTCACAATTAAACGCATCCACATAAAGCATCCTGTTTATTAATTATAATTCATCTAGAGGACAACACGGTGTATGTCGTACAAACCCTAGCTCATGAAGACTTTACCCACTCACTGCTTAACGGTAACTTGTATTAGGTGATAGTCTACAATCCACTCTATACCAAAGAATCAGAACGTTATTCGTTAGTCCTACGCCGTGACCTATGGTTTTCTAACTTGTTCACAAAACCAAGGCAATCAGGACGTTATTAGTGATCTTATTTGTTCCACCTATACGAATTACTATATGGAGAGCCATCCCGGCATCTAGATTACTTGGTCTGTATCACTAGATCTAGTTGAATGATAGGTCACATATTAAAGCACATAAACAAGTATCATGTGATAAACATAATCAATAATCAACGATAAATTAAGAAATCAAGATAAACAAACCAAACATTAAGATCTTCATAATAATGGCTAATACCCGAAGGTATTAGCCTTCAAACATCATAATTAATACAAAAGTAATGATTTAGCCAAGGTAAACTAACCGAGTTAACGAATGATACCAAAAACTAAACGATTACAAGAGTATAAGAAATTGCACGTTGTCTCCTATGGAATTAATCGCGTTGCTCGACCTCTTCTGCTTTTTTTTCTCCTCTGAAAATTGACTTTTGTGGTTTAGGTATCGAGAATATGATTTAACACACCCAAAACTTGTTTTTGAGTTTTCTATTTACAGGGTCTGGATTCGGTTCGATACGGGGTTATACGGCGTATTGGGGGGTTTCTTAGAGTAGGGACCACGTTTGATATCTTCAAGAATATTTTATTTCCATAAAGCTTGAATACGGCATATTTCCTTTCCTAGATACGGCGTATTGGATCTTGTTCCCCTTGTGGTCGTTGGTGAGTGCAGGCATGGATACGCCGTATCTTCCTTGATGGATACGGCGTATTGGTTGTCAGAACAGTAATCTTTAAAATATCTTCGTTTAAGCTCCAGAATGCGTGCCTTTTAGTTAACTTTCTCCAAGTACTTCATAATTACTGCAATTCTCTAATATAAACGATTAAATAACAATTCTTTGCAATAATTATAAAAAATGGGTTAATTACATGGGATAAATGATGCTATAAATTAGACGTTATTTGATGTCATCAAAGACACATATCATGATTAGCATCAAAAAAACATTTGTTACAGATAGCACAAATAGATTCAAACTTAGCATTTCTCACAAAATGCATAACAAGTGCATTAATGATAGGTTCAGAAATAGAATTCGTCTTATTAAAATAGATTTAACTTTCCTAGGGTGTTCTTCTACTTTATTCTCCTAATTGCTACTTGGTGGTCGCGTGATCCTATTTTTCTTTGTATTGCCTGAAGGCTTTGATCCGCTAGCACTAGTAGTAGTGTTTACTCCTGTAGAAGTCAATAAAGGCTTGTTAGAATCTTTGGTTTTAAGAGAATCAGTCTGCTTGGGAATGTTGCTTGAAGTGGTGACAGGTTCAACAAATCTATCTTTTTTTTCCTTGTTTAGTACTGTGACAGCAACTAATTTCTCACTAGGTTTTGGTAAATTAGGGCATGTCTTAGAGACATAGACTAATAATTCATGAACATGTTTTGTAAACATGCAAGCAGATTCTAATAGAGGTTCACTAGGATTATATTTTCTAGCGCATTCTATAAGTCCACGAAGGGTGTCAGTATTTTCTATAGTCTTCTTAAGATAAACCTCATGGGCATCCCTATTGTTCTTAAGTCTATGAGAGATAGGTTCGATGTCTAGCTTGGATGTAACACTCCCAAATTGGGTCGCAGTAGAATAATGTATCCGAGAGCATTACTTCATAGATTAACAACACAAGATATGAGAACAACCTCTAAAAGAGTCGTTTAAAATACGATACATTGGATTTATTGAAATTGTTTAATACAAAGCGCAACGGCTTAAATTGTTCAACATTTGATAACAAAGATTTTAGATCATAACAAAGATCCCAAGATGTAATGACTCTAAATCTTTTATGCATGACTCCCCAAAAGAGTATCCTAATGTATCCTTAGGACCTCGTGCCTCATTGACCTGAGAAAACATGCTTTAAAACGTCAACATAAAGTTGGTGAATTCATAGTTTTATGTAAATATAATGTAGGACCACAAGATTTCCAAGTGTATGATAATGCAACCTATGCAAACATCACAAAGTGTAATTACGTTTCCCTAAGCTCATGACACTAAAGCTCGACATGTATGAATTGTAATATAAATTGCCAATATTTCCCTTGATGATGTTCTAACCCGCAACATCCCAAATCCAACATGGTATACATCCGTTATCCGGCAAACCGGCATAGTGAGTGCTACTCACCCGAACGGGGATGTCAATCCCAAATATATCTATTTATAACATTCGCGCGCACACAAAGTAATTGACAGTTCATGATAATGGGCACAGTGGGTTATCGCTACTTAGGCAAACGCGTAATCATGATAAAATGTACACTTGCGTCCAATTTATAAAACAATGCATGTTTCTCACCCCAAAAGTTGTAAATCATTGATATAGTAAAACATGGGGCTATGAACTCACCTTAGTGAATAGTGTTGATAATATGAATCAAGTGAGTGAGTCGACAAGCGAAATTCGAACGCAACCTAATTAAATGTAGGTCGTATGAGTACAACGTACTTAATAGTACTACATCACAAGTTATATAGTTACACCACCACCTAATAGTCTTTTTTTAGTTTGAAATGTCAAAACAATGTTTAAACCGTACTTTATTGAATAAAGGTGTTTACATTTGTATCCGTAAAATAAAGTGTGGTTTTTGTCTCACAATTGATTGCTTGTTAGTAATTCATGTTTTAATATTATTATTGATTATATAATGATATTATATAAATGGTTTAATTCTTTTTATAAAATAGTTCACAAAAGTGAAGATAGTGCATACAGTTTCATAAACCTCTTATCTTTATCGTTTTAACCCCGTTTCAAGTGTTTCTGATGTCCACGGTTTTGTATTAAGAAAATCTATCAAAATATTTTATTTATAATATTTATGCCCCTGATGAAAAGTAGTTCTAATTGTTTTTATAAAATTATATAAAACTACTTTTATATAATTAATCGTCGTAACCTTCCAAAAGTCATAACTTACTCATATTTAATCCGTTTCGCTTGTTCTTTACATGTATGGATTTGTATTTGAAAAGTCTAATCAAATTTTATATTTATAATATGGTTTGGTACTGTTATGAATAGTAACATTAAGTGAAAGTTTATAAAAATACTTTTTATAACTTTAATTGTTGAAATCGTATTTTAATTGTATCTCGTTCGTTTTAATTCGGTTTTTAGTGATTCCTATGTTCATGTCTTCGTAATTAAAAGCTCTATTTATGAAAATGATTTCCCAACAGTATACTGTTGTGAACAGTAACTTATTTTTATAAATTTACTTTTATAAAAATACTTTTTAACTTAAACTTGTAAATACGTACCACCTTCATTTTAAATCCGTTTTTCGAGTTTCTTACGTCCTTAGATTCCTTATAAAAAGTAATATATTTATAAATAATTATTTTTATATATCAGATCTGTAACAGTAGGTATTTGTATAAAATAACTTTTATAAAATCACCTTTATCCATTTAATTATTGTAAACTTAAAAATATCATATCTCCTTCGTTATTGCTCGGTTTTTCAAGTTTCTTATATGCTTACGATCCTTGTGATAAGTACTAATTGAATAAAATATAAAATCTATACTTTATTAAACGAATTCTAACAGTAGGTATATGAGTTTTTATATAATTAGTTATAAACTTATTTTATACACTTTTTACTTGATTAAAAATATTACAAGTCCTCTAACATACTTATTACACTAACTTGATGTATCTTAAGTCCTCTATACTATATCCATAATACTTGTCCATGAATAATGTCCTCAAAACCATTTGTTCATCACTTGTGTAATTAAAACTTTCAACACAAAATAATTTATTAACCAACCATATAAATTATTTAAAACTTATATATAATGTGTACTTCCATTTTAAGTATTATCCCACTAATATGTACATAAAATTTGACCCTTGTATGTCTTGTAATATCTCATTATTTCATGAAAATAAGCTAGGTGGTGTTTAACATATATAAACAAGCATGTACATAATTAAATGAATGAATGAAATGTTTAAACTTTAAATAGACCTTATGGAAATGTAGAGGATTGATGAACACAAGATAGAAACCCTAGCAAGGCTTCCAAATCCAAAACCCTAATCAAGAAAACCCTAAATATATTTTCTTGATTAATCCTTGTTAAACCCAAATCCAAGCTTGTAATAACCTTGAGTAACCTTAGATGATCTTAGAATGAACACTAAAATATTTGGAATGCTTTAGAAAATCAAAGAATATGAAACCCTAGTTTTGTTTTGTATGCCGTGGGTTTTGGCTTATTTTAGAGAGAGTTTTTGCTTGAAATTTGTTTAATGAGTGAGAGTGTATGATAATAAATATGGGACTTGCCTTTTGTAGATCATGGAATAGTCAAAACAACCTTAAACTAAAACCTTAGACTTAGAGTGGTTTAGGGTACATGAGAAAGAGCTCTCTTCCTCCCCATGCACCATGACCGGCCAAGATGGGATCTAGGGTACACATGATGAGACAATTACTAGATATATGTGATCAATGGTACTTATGGTGTAAGGTTTTGACTAGTTAATATCCATACTAGTGGTTTAAGATTTTATTAAGTGTGATAATGCATGTATCCAGCCTATAGCTTATTTTTGTAAGGAAATGAGTCAGTTTTTGTGTATTGGGTATGGATGTGGGTATTGGTTTGCGTATAGATAGGTGTAGATGCTTTCGGGTATGCCCGAATGTAATTTATTACGAAACGTAAGCGTTTTACGTAACCAATAAAAATAAATTAAGAAAAGTTATAAATTATACTCTTAATAATCCTATAACACTTGCTTGATGTAAACTTTAACTTGTTTGGTGTCCGTTTACGTTGAATAATGATTTTTAGTTTACGCGATTTAACTATAAGATAATAATTAAAAGCGAACGTGTAAAACCCTAAAAATAAATAATGAAAATAATTGAGTCGGGAAATGACCTGAAAATGTGAAATGTTACAGTCTCCACCTGTTAGAAGAGCCTTATCCTCAAGGCTCAAGCTGCAACACTTGATGAAGGTACGTGTTTAGTGAAGAGATTCAGATACTTCTTTTGAAATTGGTCTTCGCGTTCCCATGTGAACTCAAGACCTCTCCTTGAGTTCCATCGAACCTTGACAATTAGGATACGGCTTTGTTTCAACCGTTTGACCTCTCGATCCATGATCTCTACAGGTTCTTCCATAAAATGGAGCTTGTCATCCACATGGAGTCCTTCCAACGGAACGACTAATGGTTCGTCAGAATAATATTTCTTCAGGTTGGATACATGAAACGTATTGTGAACTCTGCTTAACTCTTGAGGAAGCTCAAGCTTGTAAGAAATAGTTTCAACCTTTTCCAGCACCTTGAAAGGTCCAACATATCTAGGGTTTAACTTTCCCCGTTTTCCAAAACGTACAACCCCTTTTCAAGGTGAAACTTTGAGCATAACTCTATCCCCAACTTGGAACTCCATTGGCTTACGCTTTAAATTGGCGTAACTCTTTTGTCGGTCACGAGCGGTTTGCATTCTCTGCTTGATCTGAATGACCTTTTCAGTTGTCTCTTAGACCATTTCTAGACAGGTGAGTTGAACTTATCTGACCTCGGCCCAACAAACTGGTGAACGACACTTCTGTCCATAAAGTGCCTCGAATGGTGCAGCCCTGATACTAGCATGATAACTATTATTGTAGGAAAACTCAACTAGTGGCAAATGTTTAACCCAACCATTTCCAAAGTCGATCACACAAGCACGTAGCATATCCTCGAGATTTTGGATAGTTCTCTCGCTTTATCCATCAGTCTACGGATGGTAGGCAGTACTCATATCCAAGTTAGTACCCAAAGCCTTCTAAAGCGACCTCCAGAAATTTGATGCGAATCTAGGGTCACGATTACAAATGATCAAGACAGGTATTCCATGCCTCATGACTACCTTCTTCAGGTACATTCTCGCTAATTTCTCCATGGAATCAGTCTCTCTCATTGGCGTAAAGATTGCAGACTTAGTAAGTCGGTCAACAATCACCCAAATGGTGTCATATCCTTGCGACGACTTAGGAAGCTTTGTGACAAAATCGATAGTGATATTATCCCACTTCCATTGGGGTATCTCGGGTTGTACTAACAAACCCGATGGCCTTTGGTGTTCAGCTTTTACTTTAGCATACGTTAAACATTTGCTAACATAGGTGGCGATGTCGGCCTTTATATTGGGCCACCAATATAGCTTTTTAATGTCCTGGTACATCTTGTTAGAACCCGGATGGATGGAGTATTTTGATTTGTGGGACTCGTGCATGATCACAGTCCTCAAGTCACCATAACATGGCAACCAACTCCTACCGTTTAAGCATAAGGTTCTGTCAGTGCGGGGTTCCAACTTTTCCTTCGGTATATCCTTCCTGGTCATACCACCTATATCTTCGTTCCTGAAATTCTCTAGTTTCTGTGCTTCGGTCTAAGCATTTAAGATTTGTTTGGGAAGATCAAAACCAATAGTCATCACTAAGGCTCGGACTCTTAACGGTTTAACTCGCTCTTTCCTACTCAAAGCATCAGCAACAACATTTGCCTTCCCCAGGTGATAACGAATCTCACAATCGTAATCACTGAGCAACTCTAACCAACGAATCGTAATCACTGAGCAACTCTACAATGACGTTGCCTCAAATTCATCTCCTTTTTGGTCAAGTATGTGTTTTAACTCTTATGATCTGTAGAACACCATACTCTTGGTTCCATCCAAGTAAGTGCCTCTAAATCTTTAAGAAAAAAAAAGGGGGGGGGGGGGGGGGGGGGGGGGGGGGGGGGGGGGGAGTGGGGGGAAAAAAAAACAAAAAAGAAATAACATGAAAAAGCAAACACAACTGCACCAAGTTCCAAATCATGGGTAGTATAATTTTTCTCATGAATCTTCAACTGTCGTGATGCATAAGCAATCACCTTATCATTTTTCATCAATACCGCACCCAATCCTTTATGTGACGTATCGCAATAAACAATAACGTTCTCAGCTCCTTGAGGGAGAGCTAAGATGGGTGCGCTACATAACTTATGCTTCAATGTCTGAAAAGCTGCTTCTTGCTTGCCACCTCATTCAAAGGCGACTTTCTTCTGAGTGAGTTTGGTCATTGGCTTAGCAATTTTTTTAAATCCTTTAATGAATCTTTGGTAGTAACCGACAAGACCTAAAAATTGATGAATCTCTGTTGGAGTCTTAGGAGATGCCTAATCTTTTATGGATTCGATCTTGGCGAGATCCACGTGAATGCCTTGACTATCAATTACGTGGCCGAGAAATTATACCTTGGGAATCCAAAATTCACATTTAGAGAATTTAATGTACAACTCCTCCTTCTTAAGTAATTCCTAAATTGCCTTAAGATGCTCTTCATGTTCCTTCTTATTCTTTGAATAAATTAGTATATCGTCGATAAAGACAATTACAAACTTATCCAAGTATGGTTTGCACACTCGGTTCATGAGGTCCATGAATACTGCAGGTGTATTTGTCAAACCAAATGGCATCACTTGGAACTCGTAATGACCATACCGAGTCCTAAATGTCGTCTTCGGAATATCCTTTTCTCGTACTCTAAGCTAATGATAACCCGATCGCAAGTCTATCTTTGAATAAACACTAGATCCTTGTAGTTGATCAAACAAATCATCAATCCTTAGCAGAAGATAACGATTCTTCATTGTCAGCTTATTCAATTCCCGGTAGTCAATGCACATCCAGAATGATTCGTCCTTCTTTTTGACAAACAAGACCGGAGCTCCCCAAGGTGAGGAACTGGGTCTTATAAAGCCCTTGTCAGATAGTTCTTGCAGTTGTTCTGACAACTCTTTCATTTTGGAAGGAGCTAATCGATAGGGTGCTCGTGCTACAGGTGCAACACCGGGCATCAAATTGATTTGGAATTCCACTTGTCGAGTCGGTGGAAGACCTGACAAATCTTTAGGAAATACTTCAGGAAAATCTCGAACGATTGGTATGTCCTCAAGTCGCTTTTCCCCTGACTTGTCTTCAGTCTCCTTCGTAGTAACATGTGCCAAAAAGACATTATGTCCTTTCAACAAATATTTATGAGTTTTGGTGCACGAAATGATGTTCAAACGAGTCCCGTTTCCCTGATTACTTCCGTCACCATGAACAATTAAGGTTTCATTTCCCCAGGGAATACGAACGATCTTCTCGGCACAATCAATGACAGCGTGGTACTTTGACAACCAATCCATACCGATTATGACGTCGAAGCTACCAAGTTCTACGGGCATTAAGTTGATGTTGAATGGATGGTCTAAGAAGTTTAATGTACAACCCCGGATGATAGTGTTTATCCCAATTATTTTCCCGTCGGCTAGTTCAACATCATAATAATGGTCTAATGTAGTTGGTGTGATATCAATTAGGGAACTAAATGTAGTAGATACAAAACTTCTATCGGCACCAATATCAAATAAGATAGAAGCATAGCGGTCGTTTAGAAGGAACGTACCTATAACGACGTTGGAGTCAGGGTTTGTCCCCGCATTGCCCATCACATAAACCTTGGCTGGTGCATTGTCATTCCTACGTTGATTACTACGATTTCCATTCTTTAGCTTCAGGCAGTCTTTCTTGAAGTGCCCCTGGAGACCACACTCATAGCAAGTGACAACATTCTGAGTTATCCGGAAGTTCCCATGATTTTTATTATTACCGTTGGGACCAGAACTCCTACAGTCACAAGCCAGATGACCGATCTTCTTGCACTTATTACACCTAGGAGCACATGGACCTTTGTGGTGATAGTTGCATTTTTTACACAAGCACAATGATCCCGTGTATTCCCTCTTTTCACCAGGCCCAGCAGTGTAAGCCCTCCTAGTTTTCTGTCTGATGTTTTGTTGTTGGTGCCCCTGATTGTTTCCAGCATTAAACTCTAACTTCCTCTTCTGCTCAGCTTGCCTTTCAGTAATAGTAAGGACTTTTTGATCCATCTGATCATTGGCAAACTCAATTGCTTTCTCCATCGTCTTGGGTTGATATGACATTACATTTCCCCGAATCATATCAGGAAGTCCACCAACATATTTCTTAACTTCCTCTGATTCCTCGTGGAACATCCTTCCACACATCAGTGCAAGCTCTTGAAAACGCAGAGTGTAACTTGCGACATCAGTACCTTTTACTTTTAGGTTCCAGAGCTCAATTTCTAACTTCTTGATTTCACCCCTTGGGCAGTATTTGACTGTCATCATCTTCTTTAGTGCCTTCCAGTCCATAGCATAAGCAACATCTTGAGTAACAGTCTTCATGTGGGAGTTCCACCATGTTAGAGCATTTCCAAGGAAAGTGCATGTAGCAAACTTAACTTGGTTCTCCACAGCATAGTTGCTGATATGGAACACTGATTCCATCTTCTCGAACCATTGTGATAGCACAACCACTCCTTCAGTACCCTTAAAAGTAAGGGGCTTGCAATTTAGAAAATCCTTGTACGTACACTCACGGGGAGTGCGTACAGTTCCTCTAATTCCAGTTTTAGAATTGTGGCTTCCGTCGCCATGACCATTAGTGCTATTTCGAAGAGTTTCATGATTAGCAAGTGCCGCAGACACTCTTGCTTCGATTAGTTGCTCAACAGCAGCAGCTGTCATAGGGGTAGCAGCCGCAGCAGTAGCAGCAGCAGCCCTTGCAGCAGCAGCAGCCCTTGCAGTAGCAGAGGATCTTCTTGGCGGCATATTGTTCTAATCACAACAATATAAAACACGTGAGTTTTCATAAACATCACAACATGACATGGGTACAACATATATATAACAAGATCACATCACACAGTGAGTACATAACATGACTGGGATCACAACACATAACAGAATTAAGATCGACATAACATAATACAACACATCATATATAACTGGGAAAACATACATGATTGTTTGATATAAGAAATGAAAAATACAAATCCTACTACCGTGCTAGCTGGGTATAAAACCCATAATACCTAGCTAGCTAACATAATGATAGCTATGAATATGACACGGAAATGTAAACCTAGGCAGAACTACTAGCGCCCTCGGGATCATCTGCATGAGTCTGGTCTCTAGCCAGAAGTGCCTGAATCTGTCCCAATGCCGCTGATAACTGTCCCTGTAGTGATGAAACATATGCAATCAATGTCGTCATCAATGACTCCTATGAGGCGATACGGTAATCCTGCATCTGGGTATGAGCCCTATATGCTTGCAGTTCATAGTGAACTTCCAAACTCAACCCAACGGAATGTGCCCAAGCCTCTCGGGAAATGAGGGCCTCTCGATCCAACAGTCGTGCAGTCTCATAGTGAAATTGTCTATCCTCGACCAATCCATCAACACTCTAAAGTAACTGAGTCTATTTATCCTGAGTATCCTCTATCACAGCGTAAACATCCTATGTGTCCTGCTCCTAAACCGCAACAAGCTCGGCCACTCTAGCATTGACCCCCTCAAGGGTCATTGGTGCTACCTCCTCAACAGCCTCTGTCAGGTCTACCCAAACATCCCTAATGCCATAGCCGACCTCCTTGGCTCTTCGACGTCTGATCTCGACATCCGTAGTGCCGATAAACCCATAATCTGCTCTATGACCTCCAGTGGGTCTAGGAGCAGCAGTCAAACTCTCCCCCACCTCATACCTCGATGTGGGAGCAGTCAGACATAACCTCTTATGAGGTGGTAATTCGGCCTCAGGAATGTCCTCCCTACGGTCGACTGGTGGTGGTATGAACAATGAGACTAGTAGTGGTGGTAGTGGTGATGATGGTAGTGGTAATGATGTGGTACATATGGCGGTAAATGTAGTGATGATGGTGGAGGTGGTAGTGGTGGTGAGGGAATCTGAGGTAGTGGAGGTGACCAAGGTGATAGTAGAGATGGTGGTGGTGATGGTGGTGCAGGTGCGGCATCATACTCAGCAATACGTGCCTCCATGAATGGTGACATAGGTGGCTCAAGTCTGAGAGTCTTCCGTACCCTACGGAGACGTGTCTGAGCAAAGGGGATCCTAATCTAAGGTGATCTAGGTGTAGGTGCAGACTCATCAGTCTCAAATGCCTCTATGTCCCCAGCTGAGGGAACAGGGTCGACAACAGGTTTAGCAAAAGAGTTGGTCGGAGCTAGGTGCTCCTCCTCCTCGTCATCATCCTCATCCTTAAAGGGCTCCTCATCCTCGTCATCAGTATCATCATCATCGTCGTCATCATCGGAAGGGCTCATCATCATCATCCCCTTTGTCAGTGGATTAACTCGATGATCCTCCTCGGGATCCTCCTCCGATCCTCTCTAGATCAGAGTGGTTTTTTTATGCCTCATAGCCCGGTGATATGGCGGTAGGTGAGGCATCAGCAGGTAGAGGCGTCTTCAAGGGTGCTCAAACATCGGATGGCGTTAAGTACTCGGGGTACTCAGGCTTAGGTACGTATGGTACCTCAACAGGTGAAGGTGGGTGCTCAGGGAAAAACCAACCGGGCACATAATGGGAGAGGTGGATTGCTGAGGTCCTGGCAAAATAGTTTTTCCGAATAAGTTATGATGGCGGGGCTACCGGCTACATAGGGAGTCCATCTATCCGTATCGATAAATCTGGAGAAACCTCGTCCGACGCTCTCGTCAGCTCCCTAAAATACCCTCCCTGGCTCAGAATCGGTGTAGACAGATGTGTAGGTAACCGCAGATGATGCAGAAGACATGACTGAATCTGTAACACTCAAACAGAGTTTACATTAGCACATATATAAGACTCATAATAATATACTTAATATATTATAAACACATATATATCTAGTATACTCAACTAATGCAACAAGTAATGTATAAGTGAATGTCCCATGAAAACCCCTTTGTATGATGCAATGTTTGAAAATGGTTATAGTCCAAGTAAAAACATTTGACCTGGTTCTCTATAACCTTGGCTCTAGATACCAATCTGTAACACCCCCAAATTGGGTCGCAGCAGAATAATGAGTCCGGGAGCGTTACTTCATAGATCAATAGCACAAGATATGAGAACGACCTCTAAAAGAGTCGTTTAAAATACGATACATTGGATTTATTGAAATTGTTTAATACAAAGCGCAACAGCTTAAATTGTTCAACATTTGATAACAAAGATTTTAGATCATAACAAAAATCAAAGATGTAATGACTCTAAATCTTTTATGCATGACTCCCAAAAGAGTATCCCAATGTATTAGCACCTCGTGTCATGGACCTGAAAAAACATTGGCTTTAAAGTCAACATAAAGTTGGTGTAATTCATAGGTTTTGTAAAATATAATGAAGGACCGCAAGATTTCCAAGTGTATGATAATGCAACAGATGCAGACATCACAAAGTGTAATTACGTTTCCCTAAGCTCATGACACTGAAGCTCGACATGTATGAATTGCAATATAAATTGCCAACATTGCCCTTGATGATGTTCTAACCCACAACATCCCAAATCCGACATGGTATACATCCGTTGTCCGGCAAACCGGCACAGTGAGTGCTACTCACCCGAACGGGGATGTCAATCCCAAATAGATCTATTTTAACATTCGTGCTCACACAAAGTATTGTCTGTTATGATATTGGGCATAATGGGTTATTGCTACTTAGGCAAACTCGTAATCATGTTAAAAATGTAAATTGCTGCATCCAATTTGTAAAACAATGCATGTTTCTCACCCCAAAAGTTGTAAATCATTGATATAGTAAAACACGGGGCTATGAAATCACCTTAGGGAATAGTGTTGATAATATGAATCAAGTGAGTGAGTCGACAAGCAAAATCCAAACGCAACCTAATTAAATGTAGGTCGTATGAGTACCACGTACTTAACAGTACTACATCACAAGTTATATAGTTGCACCACCACCTAATAGTCTTTGTTTAGTTTGAAATGTCAAAACAATGTTTAAACCGTACTTTATTGAATAAAGGTGTTTACATTTGTATTCGTAAAATAAAGTGTGGTTTTCGTCTCACAATTGATTGCTTGTTAGTAATTCATGTTTTAATATTATTATTGATTATATAATGATGTTATATAATTGGTTTAATTGTTTTTATAAAATAGTGCAAAAAATTGAAGATAGTGCATACGGTTTTATAAACCTTGTATGTTTATCGTTTTAACCCCGTTTTAAGTGTTTCTTATATCCACGGTTTCGTATTAAGAAAATCTATCAAAATATTATATTTATAATATTTATGCCCCTGATGAACAGTAGTTCTAATTGTTTTTATAAAATTATATAAAACTACTTTTGTATAATTAATCGTCGTAACCTTCCAAAAGTCATAACTTACTCATATTTAATCCGTTTCGCTTGTTCTTTACATGTATGGATTCGTATTTGAAAAGTCTAATCAAACTTTAAATTTATAATATGGTTTGGTACTGTTATGAACAGTAACAGTAAGTGAAAGTTTATAAAAATACTTTTTATAACTTTAATTATTGAAATCGTATTTTAATTGTATCTCGTTCGTTTTAATTCGGTTTTTAGTGATTCCTATGTCCACGTCTTCGTAATTATAAGCTCAATTTAGGAATATTATTTCCTAATGGTATACTGTAGTGAACAGTAACTTAATACTTTTTAACTTAAACTTGTAAATAACGTACCATCTTCATTTTAAATCCATTTTTCGAGTTTCTTACGTCCTTGGATTCTTTATAAAAAGTACTATATTTATAAAATATTTATTTTTATATATCAGATCTGTAATAGGGTATTTGTATAAAATAACTTTTATAAAATCACTTTTATCCATTTAATTATTGTAAACTTAAAAATATCATATCTCCTTCGTTATTACTCAATTTTTCAAGTTTCTTATATGCTTACGATCCTTGTGATAAGTACTAATTGAATAAAATATAAAATCCATACTTTATTAAACGAATTCTAACAGTAGGTATATAAAATTAATTAGGGTTTTGTGATTAATAAAACAAGTTTTATAATTCCTTTTATTTAGAAACTTTGCACCATTCTTTCACCAAGTGTTATACCATATTTCTCACATATATTAAGTCTTATAAATGTCCACAATACTTGTCCAAATGAATTCCATGTCCTCATGATCTTTCTATACATAACTTGTAATTAACTTTCAATGCAAAATAATTTACAAACTAAACTCATAAATCAACTAGTACTTATATTAAGTGTGTACTTCCATTTCATGTATTATTTCATCATAATACTTATAAAATTCGAACCTACATATGTCTTGTAATATCTCAAAAGTCATAAAAATACATCTAGGTGGTGATTAACTTATATAACAAGCATGTACACATAAGATAATGAATGAATGGAAATGAAATACTTTAAATGGACCTTATAGGAGATGAGGAGAATGATGAACACAATATAAAAACCCTAACAAGGCTTCCAAATCCAAAACCCTAATCAAGAAAACCCTAAATATGTTTTCTTGATTAATCCTTGTTAAACCCAAATCCAAGCTTGTAATAACCTTGAGTAACCTTAGATGATCTTAGAATGAACACTAGAATACTTGGAATGCTTTAGAAAATCAAAGAATATGAAACCCTAATGGGAAATGTTTGGCCGTGGGTTTTGGTTGAATGTGGAGAGAGTTTTTGTGTTTAAGTTAATTGTTGGAGTATGTAAATGAGCTAGGTACCTTGGACTTTCTATTTATAGCATGATTGAAACCTTAAACTACCTAAAAGGAAACCATGGGAGCTTAGTGGTTTAAGTACATGGTGTAAGAGCTCTCCTCCTCCCTAGGAGGAGGCCACGGCTCAAAATGGGTCTAGGGTACAAGTGATGTGCCAATTTATGGATACATGGGATACATGGTACTTCTTGTAAGGTTTATGAGTTGTAAAGTATAACTTAGTGGGTTTTAAGGATTCATTTCATGTACATACATGTTGGATCTAAGGTTATGAGTTTAAAGTATAACTTAGTGGGTTTTACGATTCATTTCATGTGTATATATGCTAGGTCCGGCCACAAGGCTTATTTTGTGAGAAAATAAGTTAGTTTTTGGGTATTGGGTATAATAGTGGGTATTTGTTTGAGTATAGATAGGTATGGGTACTTTCGGGTATGCCTAAATGTATTTTATTGCGAAACATAAACGTTTTACATAACCAATAAAAATAAACTATGAAAAGTTATAAATTATACTCTTAATAATTTTATAACACTTGATTGACGTAAACTTTTACTTGTTTGGTGTCCGTTTACGATGAATGTTGATTTTTAGTTTACGTGATTTAACTATAGGATAATAATTAAAAGCGAATGCGTAAAACCCTAAAAATAAATAATGAAAATAATTGAGTCAGGAAATGACCTAAAAATGTGAAATGTTACAGTCTCCACCCGTTAGAAGAGCCTTGTCCTCAAGGCTCAAGTAGCAACACTTGACGAAGGTACGAGTTTAGTGAAGACATGCGGATACTTCTTTTGAAATTGGTCTTCACGTTCCCATGTAAACTCAGGACCTCTCCTTGAGTTCCATCGAACCTTGACAATTGGGATACGGCTTTGATTCAACTGTTTGACCTCTCGATCCATGATCTCTATGGGTTCCTCCACAAAATGGAGCTTGTCATCCACATGGAGTCCTTCCAACGGAACGACTAATGGTTCGTCAGAATAACATTTCTTCAGGTTGGATACATGAAATGTATTGTGAACTCTACTCAACTCTTGAGGAAGCTCAAGCTTGTAAGCAACGGTTCCAATCTTTTCCAGCACCTTGAAAGGTCCAACATATCTAGGGTTTAACTTCCCCCGCTTGCCGAAATGTATGACCCCTTTCGAGGTGAAAACCTTTTGAGCATAAACTCTATCCCCCAACTTGGAACCCAAAAATTTCCCGGGGTTTTTTTATCTTTAAGTCTGCGTAACTCTTTTTGTTTGTAACGAGCGCTTGCATTCTTTTTTTGATCTGAATGACCTTCTCAGTTGTCTCTTGGACCATTTCTGGACCGGTGAGTTAAACTTGCCCGACCTCGGCCCAACAAACAGGTGAACGACACTTTCGACCGTAAAGTACCTCAAAAGGTGCAACCTTGATGCTAGTGTATAAACTGTTATTGTAAGAAAAACTCAACCAGTGGCAAATGTCTAACCCAACCATTTCCAAAGTCGATCACACAAGCACTTAGCATATTCCATAGAGTTTGGATAGTTCACTCGCTTTGTCCATTAGTCTGCGATGGTAAACGCAAACTCATATCAAAGTTTAGTACCCAAAAGCTCTGAATTCACCTCCCGAAATTTTGATGCGAATCTTGGGTCACGATCACAAATGATCAAGACAGGTATTCCATGCCTCGTGACTACCTCCTTCAGGTACATTCTCGCCAATTTCTCCATGGAATCAGTCTCTCTTATCGGTGTAAATATTGCAGACTTAGTAAGTCGGTCAACAATCACCAAAAGTGTCATATCCTTTGCAATGACTTAGGAGCTTTTTGACAAAATCCATAGGGATAATATCCCACTTCCATTGGGTATCTCGGGTTGTACTCAAAAACCCAATGGCCCATTGGTGTTTAGATTTGACTTAGCATACGTTAAAACATTGCTAACATAGGTGGCGATGTTGACCTTCCATATTTTAGCACCAATATACTTTTTCATGTCCTGGTACCATCTTGTCCAGAACCCAATTGGATGGAGTATTTTGATTTGTGGGGACTCGAGCATGATCATAGTCCTCAATTCACCATAACAAAGGCAACAACTCCTGCCGTTTAACATAGGTTCCGTCAGCGTGGGTTCCACCTTTTTCTTCGTGTATATCCTCCTGATCATAACACCTATCCTCTTCGTTCTTGAGATTCTCGTGGTTTCTGTGCTTTGGACTGAGCATTCAAGATTAGTTTGGGGAGAATCTAAACCAAAAGTCATCACTAAGGCTCAATCTCTTAATGTTAAATTCTCTTTTCTTTCCTGCTCAAAAGCGTCAGCAACAACATTTTGCTTACCCCGGGTGATAACGAATCTCACAATCGTAATCATAGACACCTCTAACCAACTAAGTTGCCTCCATATCAACACCTATGGTCAAGTAAGTGTCAAAGACTCTTATGATCTGTAACACGTAACACTTGGTTCCATACAATAGTGCCTCAAAATCTATAGAGCAAACACCACAGCACGAAGTTCCAAATCATGGGAAGTATAATTTTTTCTCATGAATCTTCAGCTGTCCCTGATCATAAGCAATACCTTCTCGTTTTTGCATCGACACCGAACCCAATCTTTATGTGACGCATCGCAATAAACAAAATAAAATAAAGTTATTAAAAGGTTTTATTTTGTTCTCAGCTCCTTGGAGGGAGAGCAAAGATGGTGCGCTATATAACATATGCTTCAATGTCTAAAAAATCTGCTTCTTGTTTGGTCACACTCATTCAAAGTGACCTTCTTCTATGTACAGTTTGGTCATTGGCTTAGCTATTTTGTGAAAATCCCATTCAAATAATCTTTTAGTATCACTGCAAAGACTAAAATTTGGACGAACTCTATTTGAGTCCTAGGAATGCCAATCTTTTATGGAATTGATCTTGTGCGGGATCCACGAGAATGCCCTTGACTAACATCACGTAGCGAAGAAATTGTAACCTTGAAATCAAAAATTACATTTAGAGAACTAGCATACAACTCACCTTCTTAAGCAATTCCAGAATTGCCTTAAGATGTTCTTCATGTTCCTTCTTGTTCTTTGAATAAATTAGTATATCGTTGATAAAGACAATTACAAACTTATCAATATGTTTGGCACACTCGGTTCATGAGTCCATTGAGCTACCTGTAGTGCATTTGTACAAAAACCAACGTCATCACTTAGCACTCGTAATGGCCCTTAAAAAATTTAAAAAAAAAAAAAATTAAATAATTAATTATTTAATCACCAAGTCCTACATGCCGTATTCAGAATATCCCTTCTCATACACTAAGCTGATGAGTAACCGATCACAAGTCTATCTTTGAATAAACACTGGATCCTTGTAGTTGATCAAACAAATCATCAATCCTTGGGAGAGGATAACGATTCTTCACCGTCAGTTTATTCAATTCCCGGTAGTCGATGCACATCCGAAATGATCCGTCCTTCTTTTTGACAAACAAGACCGGAGCTCCCCAAGGTGAGGAACTGGGTCTTATAAAGCCCTTGTCGGATAGTTCTTGCAGTTGTTCCGACAACTCTTTCATTTCAGAAGGAGCTAATCGATAGGGTGCTCGTGCTACAGGTGCAGCACCGGGCATCAAATCGATTTGGAATTCCACTTGTCGAGTCGGTGGAAGACCCGACAAATCTTTAGGAAATACTTTAGGAAAATCTCGAACGATTGGTACGTCCTCAAGTCGCTTCTCCCCTGACTTGTCTTCAGTCTCCTTCGTAGTAACATGTGCCAAAAAGACATTATGTCCTTTCAACAAATATTTATGAGTTTTGGTGCATGAAATGATGTTCAAACGAGTCCCGTTTCCCTGATTACTTCCGTCACCATGAACAATTAAGGTTTCATTTCCCCAGGGAATACGAACGATCTTCTTGGCACAATCAATGAGAGCGTGGTACTTTGACAACCAGTCCATACCGATTATGACATTGAAGCTACCAAGTCTACTGCATTAATTTGTTGTTGAATGGATGGTCAAAGAAGTTTTATGTACACCCGGATGATAGTGATTTATCCAATTATTTACCCCGTCGGCTAGTTCAACATCATAATAATGGTATATGTTAGTTTGGTGTGCTATATCAATTAGGGAACTAAATTATAGATATAAAACTTCATTGGCACCAGTAATAACATAAGATAGAATGCATAGCAGTCATTAGAGGAACTGTACCATTTAACGACCTTGAGTCCGGGTTGTTCCTGCATTGCACAACACATAAACCGTGCTGGTGCATTGCCATCCCCACGTTGCTTACCAATTTCCATTCTTCATCATTGGTTCAGTCTTTCTGAAGTGCCCCTAAATGCACACACCATAACATGTGACATCATTCTGAGTTGTCCAAAGTTCCCACGATTTGTTTGTTATTAACCATTGGACCAAAACTTCAGCAGTCATGAGCAGATGACCGATTCTTCTTGTACTTATTACAACTAGGAGCACATAACCTTGTGTGATAGGTTGCATTTTGTACACAAGGGCAATGATCTCGTGTACTCCCTCTTTTCACTAGGCCCAACAGTGTAAGCCCTCCCAGTGTTCTGTCTCTTGTTTTGTTGTTGGTGCCCCTGATTGTTTCTAGCATTAAACTCTAATTTCTCTTCTACTCAGCTTGCCTTTCAGTAATAGTGAGGACCTTTTGATCCATCATTGGTCCATTGGTCAAACTCAATTGCATCTCCATCGTCCTTGGGTTGACATGGCTTCCATTCTCCGAATCATATCCATGAAGTACACCAACTATTCCTCAACTTCTTTCTGAATCCAACGTGAACCTCTCCGACACATTAGTGCAAGCTCTTGAAAACGCAAAGTGTAACTTGTAACATAAGTACCTTTTACTTTTAGGTTCCAAAGCTCAATTTCTAACTTCTTGATTTCACCCCTTGGGTAGTATTTGACTGTCATCATCTTCTTTAGTGCCTTCATCATAGCATAAGCAACATCCAGAGATGACAGTTCTCAGAGGAGTTCCACCATGTTTAGAGAATGTTCCAAGGAAAGTGCAATGTAGCAAACTAACTTGGTTCTCCGCAGCACAATTGCTGATATGTAAACACTGATTCCATCCTTCTCGAACCATTGTGATAGCACAACCACTCCTTTAGTACCCTTAAAAGTAAGGGGCTTGCAATTCAGAAAATCCTTGTACGTACACTCACGGAGTGCGTACAGTTCCTCTAATTCCAGTTTTAGAATTGTGGCTTCCGTCGCCATGACCATATGCTATTTCGAAGATTTCATGGTTACAAGTATCGCAGACACTCCTGTGCTTCGATAACTGACAACAATACAACTGTTACCGCTTGCAGTAAGTAGAGGGATCTTCTTGGCGGCATATTGTTCTAATCACAACAATATAAAACACGTGAGTTTTCATAAACATCACAACATGACATGGGTACAACATATATCTAACAAGATCACATCACACAGTGATTATATAACATGACTGGGATCACAATACATAACAAAATTGAGATCGACATAACATAATACAACACATTATATGTAACAAGATCACATCACACAGTGATTATATAACATGACTGGGATCACAATACATAATAGAATTGAGATCGACATGACATAATACAACACATCATATATAACTGGGAAAACATACATGATTGTCTGATACAAGAAATGAAAAATACAAATCCTACTACCGTGCTAGCTGGGTATAAAACCCATAATACTTAGCCGGCTAACATAATGATAGCTATGAATATGACATGAAAATGTAAATCTAGGCAGAACTACCAGCGCCCTCGTGATCATCTGCATGAGTCTGATCTCTAGCCTGAAGTGCCTGAATCTGTCCCAATGCCGCTGACAACTGTCCCTGTAGTGATGAAACCTGTGCAATCAATGTCATCATCAGTGACTCCTGTGAGGCGATACGGTAATCCTGCATCTGGGTATGAGTCCATAATAGAGCTTGCATGTACATAGTGAACTAACCTAACTCAACCCAACAGAATGTGCCCAAGCCTCTCGGGAAATGAGGGCCTCCCGATCCAACAGTCGTGCAGTCATATGTGGAAAATATCTATACCTCGATCAATCCATCACACTCTGAACAAACTAGTCAGTCATCCCAGAGTATTCTGTATCATAGCAATAAACATCATGTTGTCTTGCTCCTGAACCGCTACAAGATCGGGTCACTCTAGCATTGACCCCCTCGAGGGTCGTCGGTGCTACCTCCTCAACAGCCTCTGTTGGGTCTACCCAAACATCCCTAATGCCATAGCCGACCTCCTTGGCTCTCTGACGTCTGATCTCGGCATCCGTAGTGCCGATAACCCCTAATCTGCTCATGACCTCTAGAAGTCTAAGGAAGTCACAATCGAACTCTCCCCCACCTTCATACCTCGATGTGGGAGCAGTCGTACATAACCTCTTACGAGGTGGTAACTCGGCCTCAGGAATGTCCTCCCTATGGTTGACTGGTGGTGGTATGAACAGTGAGACCGTTATAGTGGTAAGTGGTGATGATGGTAATGGTAATGATGTAAGTACAGGTGGGGGTAAATAAAGTGATGATGGTAGGAGGTAAGGGAATCTGAGATAGTAAAGGTGACAACGTGATAGTGGGATGTGGGTGGTGCAAGTGCGACAGCAATACTCCAGCATACTGCCTCCATGGATGGTGACATAGGTGGCTCAAGTCTGACAGTCTCCGTGCCCTACAGAGATGAAGTCTGAGCAAAGGGGGTCCAAATTTGAGCGATCTAGGTGTATGTTGCAGATTCATCAGTCACAAATGCCTTTAGTCCCTAGCTGAGGGAACAGGGACCGATAAAGGTACAAACAAAAGATCAGCCGGAGCTAGGTGCTCCTCCTCCTCCTCGTCATCATCCTCGTCCTCAAAGGGCTCCTCATCCTCATCATCGGTATCATCATCATCGTCATCGGAGGGCTCATCATCATCATCCCCTCCGTCAGCGGGATAATCAGCATGATCCTCCTTGGTCCTCCTTCGATCCTCATCTACATCGATAGTTCCACATAGCCTGGAGACAAAGCGGTAGGTGAGGCAATCAATAGTAAGATGCTGGTCCTCAAGGTGCCTCCAGCATCGGATGGCGCTAAGTACTCAAGGGTACCATAGCTCAAGGAACGTAAGGTACCTCGGCATTTGAAGGTGGGTGCTCAGACCGTGCACGTAATGGGAAGATGGTGGTGCTCATGTCCTGGCACATAGTCCGAGATGGGGGGCGATCAGATGTAAAGGGAGCCAGGCATACTCGTATACGATGACTCGTGGAGAACCTCCATCCGACAGCTCCCTAAAATATCCTCCCTGGCTCAGAATCGGTGTAGACAGATGTATAGGTAACCGCAGATGATGCAGAAGACATGACTGAATCTGTAAAACTCAAACAGAGTTTACATTAGCACATATATAATACCCATAATAATATACTTAATATATTATAAACACGTATTGTGCATCATGCAGCTTCTAGTATACTCAACTAATGCAACAAGTAATGTATAAGTGGTGTCCCAGAAAACCCCCATTATATGATGCAATGATTGAAAATGGTTATAGTCCAAGTAAAAACATGTGACCTGGTTCTCTATAACCTTGGCTCTAGATACCAATCTGTAACACCCCCAAATAGGGTCACAGCGGAATAATGAGTCCGGGAGCGTTACTTCATAGATCAATAGCACAAGATATGAGAACGACCTCTAAAAGAGTCGTTTAAAATACGATACATTGGATTTATTGAAATTGTTTAATACAAAGCGCAACGGCTTAAATTGTTCAACATTTGATAACAAAGATTTTAGATCATAACAAAAATCCCAAGATGTAATGACTCCAAATCTTTTATGCATGACTCCCCAAAAGAGTATCCCCAATGTATCCTTAGCACCTCGTGCCTCATTGACCTGAGAAAACATGCTTTAAAACGTCAACATAAAGTTGGTTTAAGGTGAATTCATAGGTTTATGTAAATATAATGTAGGACCCAGATTTACCACGTGTATGATCATGCAACAGATGCAAACATCACAAAGTGTAATTACGTTTCCCTAAGCTCATGACACTGAAGCTCGACATGTATGAATTGCAATATAAATTGCCAACATTGCCCTTGATGATGTTCTAACCCGCAACATCCCAAATCCGACATGGTATACGTCCGTTGTCCGGTAAACCGGCACAGTGAGTGCTACTCACCCGAACGGGGATGTCAATCCCAAATAGATCTATTTATAACATTCGCGCTCACACAAAGTAATTGACAGTTCATGATAATGGGCACAGTGGGTTATCGCTACTTAGGCAAACATGTAATCATGATAAAATGTACACTTGTTCCATTTGTAAAACCATGCATTGTATTTCTCACCCCAAAAGTTAATAAATCATAGATGAAAGTAAAACATGGGGGCAATGAACTCACCTTAGTGAATAACTGAGGTATACGAATCAAGTGAATAGAAACGTCACGGATAAGACCGAATGCAACCTAATTAAATATAGTTCGTATGAGTACAATGTATTTATTAATACAACATCACAAGTTATATAGTTACACTACCACCTACTAGTTTTTGTTTAGTTTAAAATGTCAAAACAATGTTTAAACCGTACTTTATTGAATAAAGGTGTTTGTATTTGTATCCGTAAAATAAGTGGTGGTTTAGATCTCATATTGATCGTTGTTAATATTACATGTTTTAAAAAATTAATTAATTGATATATAAAATTGGTTTAATTTTAATTGTTTTTATGAAATAGTGCACAAAAGTAAAAATAGTGCATACGAGTTTATAAACCTTATATCTTTATCGTTTAAACTCCGTTTTTCACGTTATTTATATCCATGGCTCGTATTAAGAAAATATATCAAAATATTATATTTATAATATTTATGCCCCTGATGAACAGTAGTTTTAATTGTTTTTATAAAATTATACAAAACTACTTTTATATAATTAATCGTCGTAACCTTCCAAAAGTCATAACTTACTCATATTTAATCCGTTTCGCTTGTTCCTTATATGTATGGATTCATATTTGAAAAGTCTAATCAAATTTTATATTTATAATATGGTTTGGTACTGTTATGAACAGTAACAGTAAGTGAATGTTTATAAAAATACTTTTTATAACTTTAATTTTTGAAATCATATTTTAATTGTATCTTGTTCGTTTTAATTCGGTTTTTTAGTGATTCCTATGTCCACTTCTTTGTAATTAAAAGCTGTATTTATGAAAATTATTTCCCAATGGTATACTATCGTGAACAGTAACTTATTTTTATTAATTTACTTTTATAAAAATACTTTTTAACTTAAACTTGTAAATAACGTATCACCTTCATTTTAAATCCGTTTTTCGAGTTTCTTACGTCCTTAGATTCCTTATGAAAAGTACTATATTTATAAAATATTTATTTTTATATATCAGATCTGTAACAGTAGGCATTTGTATAAAATAACTTTTATAAAATCACTTTTATCCATTTAATTATTGTAAACTTAAAAATGTCATATCTCCTTCGTTATTGCTTGGTTTTTCAAGTTTCTTATATGCTTACGATCCTTGTGATAAGTACTAATTGAATAAAATATAAAATGTACACCCTTACGAATTTAAACAGTAGGTTATAAAATTAATTAGCGTTTTGTGATTAATAAAATAAGTTTTATAATTCTTTTTATTTAGAAACTTTGCACCATTCTTTCACCAAGTGTTATACCATATTTCTCACATATATTAAGTCTTATAAATGTCCACAATACTTGTCCAAATAAAATCCATGTCCTCATGATATTTTTTATACATAAACTTGTAAATAAAACTTTCAATACAAACTAATTTACAAACTAAACTTATAAATTAATTTACACATATATAGAATGTTTACTTCCATTTTAAGTATCATTTCACCAACAATAATGTAAAATTTGAATTACATGTGTCTTTGTAATATTCCATAAATCATAAAAATGAACCTAGGTGGTGTTTAACATATATAACAAGTATGTACACATAAGATAATGAATGAATGGAGATGAAATACTTAAATTAGACCTTATAGGAGAGATGTGGAATGATGAACACAAGATAAAAACCCTAGCCAAGCTTCCAAATCCAAAACCCTAATCAAGAAAACCCTAAATATGTATTCTTGATTAATCCTTGTTAAACCCAAATTTAAGCTTGTAAAAACCTTGACTAACCTTAGATGATCTTAAAATGAACACTAGAATACTTAGAATGTTTTAGAAATTCAAAGAATATGAAACCCTAGTTTTTTTTATGTCGTGGGAAACTTTAAGACAACCGAATAGTAAAACCCAATCCTAGCATAAACTCGAATCTATTCTATCTCCCAACCCTTAGACTTATAACCCGCTTCTTGATCACTAGGTTATATCTTGGAACTCTTGATTACAAAGTGTGATATCACATTTGTATGGGTTGTGTCTCAGCTGTGGTGACCCGAAACAAAGAGAGAAATAAGGATGGTTTTTGCTAGTGTGTGGTTAAGCGAATGAGTATATAAATACTCTTAGTTGTGAACTCTTGTATTTATAGAGAAAATATCTCTAAACCACTTCCTAAAACTATCTCTCATTAGCTTAGAGAGGATATGTAGTTTTGGTTCAGGCTTAAGTGGTTTTAGGGAAGCTTACGCTTGTCTAAGTACATGTTTTAATAACTTAGGTGATGTACATGATTTTTTTTAGATCTCATGTTTATATTGTTGTGATTGTGATGTGAAGTAGTATGGAGAAAAAGAAGATCATGTATAATCTTTACACAATGTATATTAGGTCCTAAGTACTTTCATTATTGACTAAATGTTTGTACATGTACTTTAGCAAGATTTTGTTTGGTGTTATGTGTGTGGAATGATTCGGCAAAGAGAGGGAAAAACAAGATTTGAATCTTGTATAGATTTTGTTAAGTACATTGCTTTAATCACACATAGATGTACAGAGAAAATTTTAGCATGGTTATGTTGTAATAGCATCATGAACCTTGTGAGCCATGACCTATAGAAGAGATACGAGAAGTAGTGCTAGAAGTTTAAGGTTCCTAAACCTTAACTTATCATACACTAGCCTTAAACTAACTATGTAGTTTTGGTATAAGGGTACAGTTGTAAGAGTATGTACGAGACTTTGTAAGAGATCCTCCATAATCCCTAAGAAATTTAGACTCCTAAGATTAAGTTAGGTTACTAAGATGAATTAACAATTTCTAGTTAATATTGGTATAATGGTGTACTTAATGTGGTTATAACCATAGTATAACAAAGTTTGTCTTATGTAACGAGTTACTCTACATAACATAACCGCCTTGTAGGCAAATGACACAAAAATTGTATATTTGTGTGTTTTAGGGATAAAAGTGGGTTATTGGTTTGAGTCTAAATGAGTTATGTATTCCAGGTAAGTCCAAATGTATTTTATTGCGTAAGCGTAAACCCTTTTACGTGGACCAATACAATAAAACACACGACAAGACAATAATTATCCTCTAAATAATTATCTAACACTTGCTTGACGTAAACCTTAATTTGTTTGGTGTCCGTTTACGTTGAATGATTATTTCTGGCCTACGCGATTTAACTTAAACGTATCAATTTAAAAGTAAATGCGTACAAGACTAAAATAATATATGAAAACAATAGGTGTCATAAAATGACCTGAAAATGCGAAATATTACAGTCTACACCAGTTAAAAGAGCTTTGTCCTCAAAGCTTAAGACATTGTAGTGGATAAAGATGCCCGATTTGTGAAGAGGTGTGGGTATTTCTTTTTGAATGAATCTTCACGTTCCTATGTAAACTCAGGACCTCTCCTCGAGTTCCAGCGAACCTTAACAAGTGGTATACGGCTTCGCTTTAATTGTTTGTTCTCCCGTTCCATATTTTTAACGGGCTCTTCCATAAATTAGAGTTTATCACGAACGAGAATTTCACTCCCAACAGCATGGCTAAACGTTTCGCCAGAGTAACTATTTCTCAGATTCGAACAACATGTCAAGTATTGAGGAACCCTGCCTCAACTCTGAGGAATTCAAGCAGTAGGCAACATCCCCAACCTTAGCTAACACCTTGAAAGGTCCGACATACATCGGGTTCAACTTACCCTGCTTGCCAAAACGTACGACCCCTTTCCAAGGTGAGAACCTTAAAAAGGGCCCCCCCATCAACTATGTCCCCATTTTGAATTCCATTGGCTTACGCTTTAAATCAGCGTAGCTTTTTTGTAGATCCTGAGCAGCTTGAATTTTCTGCTTGATTTGAACGATCTTTTCTATTGTTTCTTAGATCATCTATGGACTAGTGAGTTGAGCTTCTTCAACCTTGGCCCAACACACAAGTGAATGACATTTTTGGCCATAAAGTGCTTCATAAGGTATGGCCATAATGCTAGCGGTGATAACTGTTGTTATAATAAAACTCGACCAAAGGAAAGTGTTTAACCAACCATTCCTCAAAGTAGATACACAATGACCGTAGCAATGTCTATGAGAGTTTTGAATGGTTCTCCTCACTCTGTCTGTCAGTTTGTGGAAGTACGCTATAAACTCATACTCAAGTCCGTACCCAAAGCTTTCTGAAATGACCTCCAGAAATTTGATGTGAATCTTCCGTCGCGATCACAGATGATTGAAACGGGTATTCCATGCCTTGCTACTATTCTATTTAAGTTACAACTTTGCCAACTTATCCAACAGATCTTTTTCCCTTATTGGCAAAAAGTATGCAGACTTTGTAAGTCGTATCATATAAACACACCATATGGAGTCAAAACCTTTGTGATGGACATTAGGAAGCTTGGTGATAAAATCCATAGTGATATTATCCCACTTTCACTTGGGTATCTTAGGTTGTACCAACAATCCTGATGGCCTTTGATGTTTAGCCTTGACCTTTGCACATGTCAAGCACTTGCTAACATAGGTGGCGATGTCAGCTTTTATATTGGGCCACCAATATAGCTTCTTCATGTCTTGGTACATCTTTTCGGAACCGGGATGGATAGAATATTTTGACGTGTGGGACTCGTGCATGATCACAGTCCTTAAGTCACCATAATATGGCAACCAACTCCTTCCGTTAAGCCAAGGGTTCTATCGGCACGGGGTTCCAACTTTTCCCTTTTGGAATAATCTTACGCTGACTATACCTCCTTACATCTTCGTTCTTGAGATTCTCTGGTTTCTGTGCTTCGGCCTGAGCATTCAAGATTTGTTTGGGAAGATCCAAACCAATAGTCATCACTAAGGCTCAGACTCTTAATGGTTTAATCCGCTCTTTCCTGCTCAAGAGCAACACAACACATTTTCCTTTTCCCCGAGTGAATAACGAATCTCACAATCGTAATCACTGGAGCAACTTAAACCATGACGTTGCCTCATATTCAACTCCTTTTGGTCAAGTATGTGTATGTAGAAGTCTAATGACTGTGAACACCGTACACATTGGATCCGATACAAGTATAGGCCTCAAAATCTTTATTAGCAAACACCACTGCACCAAGTTCCAAATATAATTCTTCTCATGAATCTTCAACTGTCGTGATTCATAAGCAGTCACCTTTTTGTTTTGCATCCACACCCAATGCTTTATGCGACGCATCTCAATAGACAATGAAGTTCTCAGCTCCTTGAGGGAGGGCTAAGATAGGTGCGCTACACAACTTATTCTTCAATGTCTGAAAAGCCGCTTCTTGCTTGTCACCCCATGTAAAGGCGACTTTCTTCTGAGTAAGCTTGGTCATTGGCTTAGTAATTTTTGAGAATCCTTTGATGAATCTTCAATAGTAACTGACAAGACCTAAAAATTGACATATCTCTGTTGGAGTCTTAGGAGATGCCCAATCTTTTATGGATTCAATCTTTGCGGGATCCACGTGAATGCCTTGACTATCAATCGCATGGCCGAGAAATTGTACCTTAGGAATCCAAAATTTACATTTAGAGAATTTAGCGTACAACTCCTCCTTATTAAGCAATTCCAGAATTGCCTTAAGATGCTCTTCGTGCTCCTTCTTGTTCTTTGAATAAATTAGTCAAATAGTCCTATAAAAGGATAAATACAAACTTATCCCAGGATTAAGTATGGTTTGCACCTCGGTTTATGAGGTCCATGAATACTGCAGGTGCATTTTTCAAACCAAATGGAATCACTTGGAACTTGTAATGACCATACTGAGTCCAAAATGCCATCTTCAGAATATCCTCTTCTTGTACTCTAAGCTGATGATAACCCGATCGTAAGTCTGTCTTAAATAAATACCAGATCCTTGTAGTTGATCAACCAAAAATCACAATCCTTGGGAAGGAATAACGATTCTTCAATCGTTAGCATATTCCAATTCCATAGTCAAGTCCTGTGTAAACCAATTCGGAATGATCCGTCCTTCTTTTTGACAAACAAAACCAGAGCTCCGCAAGGTGAGGAACTGGGTCTTATAAAGCCCTTGTCGGATAATTCTTGCAGTTGCTCTAACAACTCTTTCATTTTAGAAGGAGCTAATCGATAGGGTGCACGTGCTATAGGTGCAGCACCGGGCATCAAATCGATTTGGAATTCCACTTGTCGAGTCAGTGGAAGACCCAGCAAATATTCAGGAAATACTTCAGGAAAATCTTGAACGATTGGTACGTCCTCAAGTCGAGCTTCCTTCCCCGGGTCGACTTGTCTTCAGATATCCTTTTAATAGTAACATGTGACAAAAAGTGATATTTGTCCTTTCAACAAATATATTATGATTTTGGTGCACGAAAATGATGTTTACATAAGTCCCGTTTTCCCTGATTACTTCTGTCACCATGGAACCAATTAGAGGTTTCATTTCCCCAGTGGAATTCGAACGAACTTCTCGCACAATCAATGAGACGTGGTACTTTGGACAGACCAATCCATAGCCAATTATACGACACAACTAAACTAATATATGAAAACAATAGGTGACGTAAAATGACCTGAAAATGCGAAATATTACAGATATAATGCAGCTACTGCAGCTTCTCCTGTAGTAGAAACTTTTGTGAATTTATCTGATAAGTCTGGATCAGATAAGGGATATCATTCTGTTCCCCCACCTCTAACAGGGAATTTCATACCTCACAAACCTGATCTAATATTTATAGATGAAATAGTTGAAAGTGAAAAATTATGAATGTTATACTGTTGTTACACCTATTACTGAATCAGACAGTTGAAAATGTGGGCAGGTAGTTTTCCAACACAGGATGAAACGTAATGATGTTAGGATGAACAGACTTAGTGGCTCCAGTCATTAATATGTGGAACTCTGATGAATAAACAAGACAGTTGACAGTGAGATATATATTTATAAGAACTGATAAAACCTAGCACTGAAAAGATAAAATCTATTAAGACTGTTAGGGAAACAGATGCACCTAAACAAAACAAACACCATCCTAGAGGGAACCAAAGAAATTGGAATAATCTTATGTCCTAAAGACTAGGAAATGACATTAAAATGATTAATAAAGCTTGTTATGTTTGTGGTAGTTTTGAGCATCTTCATTATGTGTGTGATAAAAAGGTTGCAAGGCTAGTGTGGAACAAGTCAATAAGGGTGAATCATAAGAACTTTTCTAATAAAATAAATAACCCTCACCTCAAAAGAAGTTTTGTTCCACAAGCAATATTAACCAGGACAGGCAAAATTAATATTGCTGGTGCAAATGTTAATATTGCTGGTGTAAGTATTAATACTGTTAACAGACCAATTAATACTGCTGCCTCAACTCCACTTGTGAACCATCCTAGACCAAAATCAAATGCTTTCAAAAGAGGATATTCACAAAGTTCAAGGCCTTTTAACAGATATTATGCAAACAAGAACAATATTAATGTTAATACTGCCAGGGTAAAAAATACTACTGCTAGGGATAGAGCAGTAGTAAGTGAAAATAAGGGAAAAGGGGCTAATGCTGTTAAGGCCTCAGCATGCTGGGTTTGGAAAGCCAAAAACAGTAGTGCATCAACTACATTTAAGAAATATTCTTACATTGATGCACGAGGCAGATCCAAGTCTATAATGGCTTGGATCCCCAAAAGAGTCTAATTCTCTTATTTTATGTGTAGGGCAACCCACAACAGAAGGAGTATAAGGAAAAAGCAGTTATTGACAGTGGTTGTTCCAGGCACATGACAGGAAACAAGTGTTATCTTGATGAATATGAAGACTATGATGGTGGATTTGTTTCCTTTGGTGATGGTAAAGGCAGAATTTCTAGAAAAGGTAAAATCAAAACAGGATCACTGGATTTTGATGATGTGTACTTTTGTAAGGAGCTTAAGTATAACCTGTTCAGTGTGTCACAAATCTGTGACAAAAAGAACAATGTTCTTTTTACTGACACTGAGTGTCTTGTCTTATCTTCTGACTTTAAGCTACTTGATGAAAGTCAAGTATTGCTGAGAGTTCCAAGAAAGGACAACATTTACAGTGTTGACCTAAAGAGTGTTGTTCCCACTGGAGGTTTAACTTGTCTCATTGCTAAGGCCACAATTGATGAATCCAATACATGGCACAGGAGGCTTGGGCACATTAATTTTAAAACAATGAATAAACTTGTGAAGGGAAACCTTGTAAAAGGTTTACCTTCAAAGATTTTTGAAAATGATCATTCTTGTGTTGCCTGTCAGAAAGGAAAGCAACACAAAGCCTCCTATAAGACCAAGCTTGTGAACTCAATCAGCAAACCCTTACATATGCTTCATATGGACTTATTTGGTCCTACAAATGTTAAGAGTTTAATGAAAAAGTCTTATTGCCTAGTAGTCACTGATGACTTTAGTAGATTTTTTTTGATATTCTTTTTGGCCACTAAGGATGAGACTAGTGGGATCCTAAAGACCTTCATAACAAAAATAGAAAATCAACTAGATCATAAAGTAAAAGTTATCTGGAGTGACAATGGAACTGAGTTTAAGAATAGTATAATGAACCAGTTTTGTGAAAGGAAGGAGATTAAGAGGGAATTCAGTGTGGCTAGGACTCCTCAGCAGAATGGTGTTGTTGAGAGGAAGAATAGAATACTGATAGAGGCTGCAAGAACTATGTTAGTAGACTCTAAGTTGCCCACCACCTTTTGGGCTGAAGCATTAAATATTGCTTGCTATGTGCTAAATAGGGTCTTAGTCATTAAACCTCATAACAAGACACCTTATGAACTTATTCGTGGAAGACCTCCATTGATATATTTCATGAAACCTTTTAGGTATCTTGTTACCATCTTAAATACTAAGGATCCTCTAGGCAAGTTTGATGGTAAAGCTGATGAGGGATATTTTGTTAGGTATTCTGTGGTTAGTAAAGCTATGAGCGTATTTAACAAAAGGACCAGGATTGTTGAAGAGACCTTAAACATTAGATTTATTGAAAATACACCTAATGTGAAAGGAAATAGACCAGACTGGATTTTTGATGTTGATTCTTTGTCAATATCTATGAATTATGTGCCAGTTGCTACAGGGAACAAAACTAATGGTATTGCAGTAACCAAAGATAACATTGTTGCAGGTCAAGCTCAAAAGGAAAAAGAACATGAATAAGAGTACATCCTAATACCTGTATGCACTAATACCTTTTTTGCACATCTGAGCATTTAAATTTCTCAAGGTCCTAAGGATTATGAAGGAGATGCTGGAATGAAGCCTACAGAAGTAGATGAAAATGAAGCTTCAGATAAAAGTGGGAAGCATGATCAAGAAGCAAGAAGTAAGTCAAAAAGGTTAAATCAAAGATAAATGCAGACCGAACACACTAACAATTCTAATGGTATTAAACTGTTAGTACACATGTTAGTACTGATGGACCGTCACTTGATACTGCTGTTCCATCAACACTAGTTAGTACTGCTAATGACTGAAGAATAACTTTTTGATACTTTTCTCACTTTCAAAAATGCATTTACTCTTCCACCTGTTCCAAATATATCTTCAATAGATAATACTGGCATATTTGGAAATGCTTATGATGATGAAGATGTGGAAGAAGAGGTTGATATGAATAATGTAATTTCATCTTATTCAGTCCCTGATACTTCTTTCACCAAATTTCATAAAAATCACCCTGAAGATCAAGTGATTAGAAGTTTAAAGACTCATGTACAGACAAGACACATGACCAAGATAAATGAAGAACATGGTTTGATTTCTTCAGTTCACAAGCTTAGGAGAACAAATCATAAAGATTTTCAAAATTGTCTGTTTGCTTGTTTTTTTATCTCAAATGGAACCCAAGAAACATTTTAAGGCCTTAAAGATCCAAGCTGGGTGGAAGCACATGCCTAGGATGAGCTTCTACAATTTAAACTTACTAAAAGTTTGGAACCTTAGTTGATTTAACTAGAGACTAATTTGCATTGGTACTAAATGGGTTTATAGAACAAGAAGGATGAAAGAGGATAGTGGGTAAGAACAAAGCTAGGACTGGATGCTCGGGTCATACTCAAGAGGAGAAGGATATTGATTATGATGAAGGTCTTTGTGACTGTTGTAAGTGATTATAGCCATTAAGATTAATTCTGGCTTATGCTTTTTTTTTCCTTCAAAGATTTTTGTAGTATACCAAATGGGTTTGTTTTATGACAAGGAGTGCTTTTCTATATGAAAGATAAAAGATTGTGGTTATGTTGTCAACTTCCTGGTTTTTTGAAGTTTACAACTTTCCAGTTAAAGTATACAAGGTAGAAAATGATTCTTTATAGACTTAAATCCGGCCCAAGAGCATGGTTATGAGACATTGTCAACTTTCTTGCTGGACAATTGTTGGCACATGGGTTAAATTGTAAAACTTTGTTCATTTAAATGGCATAAAAGTTGATATCTGCTAGTACAGGTTTATGTTGATGATATCATCTTTGGATCAACCAAGAAAAAAATGAGTAATGAATTTGAAACACTGATGCATGATAAGTTCCAAATGAGTTCTATAGGAGAACTTTCTTTCTTTTTAGGACTTCAGGTTAAACAAAAGAGTGATGGGATATTTATCAGCCAAGATAAATATGTGACTAGATTTTTGAAAATGTTTTGATTTTTGCATCAGTAAAGACAAGCAAGTCATCACAATGGTGACAAACAAGGCATTGAAGAAAAAGATGAAGAAGAGCTGAGTGATGTGGATGTTTACTTATTTGATCAATGATGGTACTTAACCAGCTTCTTGACCAGACATAATGTTTGTGTTTATGCTTGTGTAAGGTTCAAGTTCTTAAAAAACTTCACTCTTTAATGCTATATGAAGCGGGGATCTTTATATACGTAAAAGGCCAACCTAAAATTTGGGCCTTTGGTATCCTAGAGATTCACCATTTGACTTGGAAGCTTTTTCTAATAGTGATTATGCTGGAGCTAGTCTTGACAGGAAATCCACAACAGGAGATTGTCAATTTCTTAGCAAGAGATTGATTTCATGGCAATGTAAGAAGATACTTTAGTACGCCAAAATCATCAACTAAAGCAGATATGTTCTGCTGCTAACTGTTGTGGACAGGGTATTATGGATCCCCAAAAATCAGACGCATGGTCTATGGATTCAATTTCATGAAACACCAAAATCTACTTTTATATATGAAATAGTACAATATGTTATTGTGAAAGAATCTTGTGTTTCACTCCAAAATCCAAAGCGTCTCAGTAGAGATAAGGCACCATTTCATCAGAGATTCATATGAGAAGAAGTTGATACAAGTGATCAAGATTCACACAGACCAAAATGTTGCAGATCTTCTCACAAAAGGCTTTTGATGCTAGCAGGTTTAACTTTCTAATTGCTAGCATTGGACATTTTTACTCAATCTATTGAGGGTGCTTTAACTATGTTTAACTTTTAATCATGGATTATGCATAAATATGGATCCTCATGAATTCTCACATGTCTATCTAGTATTTTCTAGTGTGCTTGTGATGAATAGATGCATTGTTTGTTGTATAGTTTTGAAAAGACAGAGTTAAAACTGATAAGTAAATGTTTATATTATACTACTATGTATAAATAGTACTCCTAGTTATAATTAAGACTGTTGGTTTAAAACTGTCTGGTCATATAATTAAATGCTAAAACAAGAAAGACTTTGGATATGTGTTTTCTTTTTGGTTTTGAACTAACATTTGCAGGATTAAGCATATTGAGTTTTCTGATATTGAACTCATTGAGGGGAGGATTATGTTGTCAATAGTAGTTTAAAAAATTGATGGGAACAAGTCATGTAATAATTCAAGCACAACGTGTGTGATGTGTTCAAAACACCTAGTGCAAATTAAAAGAGTTCGGGACATCAAGTTACCCAGTCTAGTGAAGTGGTCCCCCTGAAAAAAGGTTGGTTGATGAGTGCTGGTCCATAAGGATTTGTATGACAGATAGAAAGAAGATGCCCACCTACTGCTTCTAGGCTTAGAAGCAGAGAGGACAGTGGTAACATTAAATTAAGACCCAATCCATGGCCCAACACTTAATGAGCCAAGTTCTTAGGAAATTGGTTCAGGGGTAGTGGTCCTAGGTGCCAAGATACCATATTGGGGGTGTAGATGCTCAAACTAGGTTTAAGACTACATCTAAACAGTCCAATGATCCACCTCTCTCAAAAGTTAACACATATGGAAGTGGGAAGGACAGTATGCAACTTATAGAATTGATGACACCTTGTACAAAACTGTCTGCATTTGGTAATGCCAAAAGAAATGAGAGATTCAGTGTCGATTAAAAAAATGAAAGAGTGACATGTCGTGCTAAAAAAAAAAAAAGAACAAAATTTGAGTGATTATGTGAGGCAAAAGAATTGAGAGATAATGTGAGCATAAAAACAGAAAGAGAGCTTGTGAGAATCAAATTTAATGATGGAAATTGTTTTTTGGAATAAAATTTGGGTAAATACTGGTGTATTAAATTTAATGTTGCTCAGCTTCAACTTACTGCTGCTAAGCTTAAGTTAATGTTGTTAGGCTTAAATTAATGCTGCCCGTATTTGTTTATGCTGCCAAGTTTAACTTACTACTATCGGTTTAAGTTAATGCTGATAGGCATCAATTAGTGCTGTCAATTCAAGTTCCTGCTGCTGAGGGTGATTTTATAACTACTTCGATTCAAGGTTTCATTGAATTCTTTATTCGATTTCAATCATTCAAACACTCTCTAACCATAAACCCTAACTCAATTTCATCTTTGATCATCAAAACACAACATAATGTCGAGCCACAAGTTTGCTAAAACACACAATTTGTTGCGTTTTTTTTTTTTAGAAAAGCCCGCTGAAAGTGAAGGATTTGAGCAGATTGTTGATTTTCTAAATGCAAATCCCATTCGATATGCACTTACTATTAATCCTACGATCTACATCTCATGTATTCAACAGTTTTGGGATTCTGTTAAGCTTAAAACAATTAATGGGGATATACAGATACAAGCCCTAATTGACGGGAAGAAGATTATAGTCAATAAAGCATCTATTAGACGTGATCTAAGCACTGACGAATTGGTGAGGGTTTCGCCATGTTACCCAATTGCTTACTATTTTTGAAAGAATTGACGAAGAATGGTGGTATGAAAAAGTTTTCTCAAAAGCTTCTTTTTATAAGCTTTCTTTTCACCAAATGAAAAGTTCTTAATTCATCCATTTTACAACTGCTTTAGTGCGAAGACAATTGCTCTTGGCATTTTATCTGGAATGTGGAAACTTCTGTAGTTAGTACAATGGCATCTGCAATAATCTGTCTTGCTAATAATCAGAAATTCAATTTTTTAAAGTAACATATTTAGACAAGCAGGGTAAAAGAACTGGAAAATGTAATAAGTTTCGGATGTATCCCAAGAATTTGTTTAGCGCTCTTTGTGGAACAACAAGTTAGGTGTATGATCAATCATAAGAAGATTTTCGTTAATCTTCTTTACTAAGAAACTATTTGGGAAACATTGAACGAGAGGAATGAACAGGATTTTCGAGGAAGGGATTTACACTTTTAATTGATACAATAAAGGTTCTAAGCTTCTAAAGAAGTGGGTGTGTGGATTCGATCCATCCAACTGATTCCAATCAAAAAACCCATTCTGTTTGATATCAACCATCTCATCCTCTCGCCAAGAAGAAGCAAATGTCCAAGAGGAAACAAAGGTAGGAGGCAAAAGTTGCTCATGATGATACAGAGCATGAGGAAAGTATACCTACACCTTATAATGATCCACTACCCAGTGGTAAGGATAGCATGCAACTTAGAGATTTGATGGTTTTATGTACCAAATTGTGAAAACAAGTTCTTGACTTAGAAAAGGCTAAATCTGATCAAGCTATTGAGATAGCTAGTCTCAAGAAGAGGGTTAATAAGCTTGAAAATAGGAGAAAGTTCAGAACCACATGGCTTAAAAGATTAAAGAAAGTTGGTGCATCTAGAAGAATTGAATCCTCTGATGATAGTTTGGGTGCTCAGGAGGATGCATCCAAACAGCGGAGGAGAATTGAAGATATTGATGCAGATGCTGAGGTCACTCTGGTTAATGAAACTCAAGAAAGGCAAGATGAAGACTTGATGTTTGATACTGGAGTTCGGGATGGTGATGAGGTGTTTGTATGTTACAACTGCTGAGAAAGAAGAGCAAAGTACAAAGACCGGTGAAGTAGTTACTACTGCTGGTGTTGAAGATTGTGTCGCTCCTACAATTCCTATAACTGTTGAAGATAGTGATGCTTCTATAATTCCTACAACAGTTGAAGAAACTTTGGCTCATACTTTAATGGAAATCAAGGCAGCCAAACCCAAGGCAAAGGGAATTATTTTCCATGATCAGGAAGAGCAGGTAACTATGTCTACTGTCTCTGTCACACAACCCTTAATCAAAGACAAAGGAAAAGGTATCATGCAAGAGCCTAAGAGATCTTTGAAAAGAAAAGATCAAGTTGCTCTAGATGAACAAATAACAAGAGACATTCAAGCTCAGTTGGATGCTAAAATCATAGAAGAAGAAAGGGTTAAAAGGCAAAAGCAAGAAGAAGCCAACATAGCATTGATTGAATCATAGGAAAATACACAAGCTATGATGGAGGCTGAAAGATTACTGGCTGAGAGACTTTACAAAAGAGAAGAAAGAGAGGAGTTTGACCATGATGAAGGGAAAAGGAAAATGTTTATGGAATTAATGAGGAAAGAGAAAAGAAAACATTTTGCTCCACTAAGAGTACAAGAAAAGAGAAACAAACCTCCTACCAAGGCACAAAAGAGAACTCAAATGTCTACATATCTTAAGCACATGGGTGGATACACATATAAACAGCTAAAGGGAAAGAGCTTTGATGAAATTCAAAAGCTGTTTGATAAGGAAATGAAGAGGGTAAATAGCTTTGTGGCTATGGGTTCAGAGGTACAGGAAAGCAATGAAAAGAAGGTAGAAGGTAGTGAGGAAAAAGCTAAAAGCAACAGAAAGAAGATGCTTGGTAAGAAAAGAGTAGTGAAAGAGCAACAACAAGAATCTACAAAGAGACAAAAACTAAAGGATGATAAAGAAACTGATGAGCATGAAGAAGTGGGCAAGCAGATATTGACATAGTAAATTGATAAAGCATTTGGTGATTAAAAAGGATGATGATATAACAATTGATGCTATACCGCTTGCTATCAAACCACCAGTAATTGTTGATTATAAGCTTCTCAAAGAAGGAATAATGACACATTATCAGTTGATAAGAGTAGATGGAAGCTCCAATAGATATTCTTCAAAGAAGATTTACTGACTCTTTGGAAGTTAGTCAAAATAAAGCAGGGTGATTCAAGGCCTGAAGATGAACATGAAAGAGTGTTGTGGGGAGATTTTAAAGTCATGTTTGAACCAGACATTAGAAGTAAAGTATGGAGAGATCTACAAGGTTATACAGTGATTGTAATGAAATTATATGATTCATGTGGAGTACACTTTGTAAGGTTTAGAAATGTGCACATCTTCATTTTAGTTGAAAAGAGATATCCCCTCACACCAATAACAATCACCAATATGATAAACAAGAAACTTTAAACTGATCATTTTAATGAGATGTGCTATCAACTGCTCAAGCTTATGGTAAAGCAGCAAAAGGGTCAATAAAAGGTTTGAATGCATCTTCTTGATACTGATGAAGACTTTTAACAAAGAAACTTAAGATATCAGGGAAGTATGAACATCAAGTTTAGGGGAGGATTGTTGGGGGATTAAAAGACTTTAAGGATCTTTACTATGCTCAGTTAAATAATGGAAAGTATACTATGTGTTAGTACTGGTAGTATAAAGTTACCACTGCTAGTTACTACTGTTAGTATAATTTAGTACTGTTAGTATAATTTAGTACTATTAGTATTGAGTTACTACTGTTAGTAGAAGTTAAGAGTGCTCAGAGTTGAAGACTGAAAGTATGCTAAGTGGTTAGTACTATTAGTACAAAAGTTACTACTGCTAGTGTAACTTAGTACTGCTAGTATAACTTAGTACTGCTAGAGTAAAGTTACAACTGTTAGCATAAAGTTAGTTAAATGCTCTAGTAACTTTACTATGTATGTCGTTAGTGTCGCTGGTTATAAATATACAACTGTTGCTGAATTACAACTGCTAGAAGACTTACTGCTGTCAAGAGGATAAAGACGGATTAAAGAGATAAAGATTAGAGAACAAGAATACTTACAAAGATAAGTATTAAATTATTTTTGTAAAGGATATGTATAACTTATTTGATTAAGAGGATATCGTTTTATCTATAGAAAAACGATCATATATGTTGGAATGTAATTGCAAGCCTTGTAGGACTCCTTGGTGTATAAAAAGAGATCCTAGGGTATAGAAAGATATAAGTTTTCCATCTCAGTTTTTCATAGAGTTAATAGCTTCATGGTTGTAAACCCTATCACTAAGTCAGAGTGATCGTATTAATATATATTGAAGCTTGTTGTGTTGATTATATCTTTTGTGTCCAAAATCATACTTTTACTGTTTGCTTGAGAATACTTCTTAGTGATTTATACTAGTTTCCGCATGTTTATTCATTCAATCAAAAGTTTCATTCTTAGTATTTTTAAATTTATCCAAGGGTACTAAACCTTACAAGCTAAGGAGTTAAATATCTATTCATTGGGATCAACACACGCAAAAGCTTCATATGGCACCATCTTCACCATAATAACAATGTGATATGTGTAGTGGATATGATGGTAGAATGTGTTGCGAGTGTGGGTGATTGTGAGGTAATATTGCTTTTTATCGGTAAAAAATAGTTTTTTAGGAGGAAGTATGCTAGAGGATTTTTTAGCGGCAGTGTATTTGGCTGGGAGCGTATAGGGCTAAGGAGGAATTGGATCGAAATTTTGGTCAAGATCGCGTGTGGGAGTTGGTTTCATTTTGTTCTTTTGACAAAATTCAATTTTTGTTCTAGTAGTTTTGATTATTTGAATGGATTTTTACGATCTGATTTACGTCTGGTGTTTTCTATGTTAACTAGTCACATTTTTTATGTAATTAATAAGTATATCTTACCATGTTGAACATCTAATGTACAACGTAAAATATAGACTCATCCAGTTGACATCTAATGTACAACGATAATATCGACTCATACCATTGAACATCTAATGTACAAACGATAAAACATATCGACTCATCTGTTTGGACATTGATGTACAATGATACCATATTGATCATTTGTTTGAACATCTAATCGTACAACGATAACATATCGACTCCTCCGTGAATATCTATGTTATAAACCGATTTACCATATTGACTCATCCGTTGAACATTTAATGTACAACGATACCATATTAACTCATCCGTTGAACATCTAATGTAAAACGATACCATATTGACTCATCCGTTGAACATCTAATGTACAACGATAACATATCGACTCCTCCGTTGAACATCTAATGTACAACGATAACACATCGACTCCTCCGTTGAACATATAATGTATAACGATAACACATCGACTCCTCCGTTAGACATCTAATGTACAACGATAACACATTGACTCATCCGTTGGACATCTAATGTACAACGATAGCATATCGACTCATTCGTTGAACATATAATGTACAGCGATAGCATATCGACTCATCCGTTGAACATCTAATGTACAACGATAACATTTTGACTCATCCGTTGAACATCTAATGTACAACGATAACATATCGACTCATCCGTTGAATATCTAATGTACAACGATAACATATCGACTCCTCCGTTGAACATCTAATGTACAACGATAACATATCGACTCCTCCATTAGACATCTAATGTACAACGATAACACATCGACTCATCCGTTAGACATCTAATATATAACGATAACACATCGACTCCTTCGTTGAACATCTAATGTACAATGATAATACATCAACTCATCCATTGGACATCTAATGTACAACAATACCATATCGACTCATCCGTTGAACATCTAATGTACAACGATAACATATCGACTCATCCGTTGAACATCTAATGTACAACGATAACATATCGACTCCTCCGTTGAACATCTAATGTACAACGATAACACATCGACTCATCCGTTGGACATCTAATGTACAACGATAACACATCGACTCATCCGTTGAACATCTAATGTACAACGATAACACATCGACTCATCCGTTGGACATCTAATGTACAACGATAGCATATCGACTCATCCGTTGAACATCTAATGTACAACGATAACATATCGACTCATCCATTGGACATCTAATGTACAACGATAGCATATCGACTCATCCGTTGAACATCTAATATACAATGATACCATATTGACTCATCCGTTGGACATCTAATGTACAACGATAGCATATCGACTCATCCGTTGAACATCTAATGTACAACGATAACATATCGACTCATCCGTTGGACATCTAATGTACAACGATAACATGTCGACTCATCCGTTGAACATCTAATGTACAACGATAACATATCGACTCATCCGTTGAACATCTAATGTACAACCATAACACAATGACTTCCGGTTGATCATCTAATCGTACAAGATAACCTATCGACTCTCGTTAAACCACCTAATGTATCACGATAGCACATCGGACCGGACCGGAACGAACCGAGAATATAAATATTTAATTAATAATTAAATATTAAAAAATATATAAAATTTTTAAAAAATAATTATATACGAACCGACCGGAACGAACTGAGAAACCGGACCAACCTGGCCGAAGCGAACCGATTATATATTTTATAAAAAATAATTGCAAATAATAATTATATATTTTATAAGTATCTTTATAAATTATTATTTATAAAATATATATTTATAAAATATATTTTATAAATAATAATGATTAAAAATCTTTATTATTTTTTTAAAAGAACCATTCCCGGGCGACATGTCGCCTAAGATTCTTAGCACCAAAAATTTTAATTAACGCGTCATTTCTGCTAAACGACAAATTTGCTATATATCACAGGCGACATGTCGCCCCGGGATTGTCGCCGGGGATATATTTGTTATCAAAACCAGATCCAGTTTAACAATTCGAGACAAAAAGTGAAAATAAATATATAACCACCACCGGCGATTGATCAAGAGAAGAAGAAGTAGACGACCTCCACCACCACCACCACATAACCCACCACCTCCACCACCTCAGAACCCACCACCACTCATCCTCGCCACTCACACGAGCACAAGACCACACAACCACCACCACCTCCTCCTCTAAAGCATAATTATTTTCTAAACCCTCTAAATGATACTTCTTCTACTTCTTTTTCTTACACTCCAAACCATAATTCGTTTTTGTTATAATGATAAAATTATAATTTTTGATTTTCGTTTTTGGTTATAATTTTTTATTTTCGTTTTTGGTATAATGAGTATGGTGTATTTTTGTTTTTGTTAATTATAAGTTTTGTTAATTTTTTTATTATTTGGTAGTTCTTCTCTGTAGCTGAGACCGAGGGGGCAAATACGAGCCAAGAACGAGCCAAGGGGCGAGAAGGAGCCGAGTCTACAGCCACTACAAGAAAAAGTATGTTGTAACTTTTTTTTATCCTTTTGGCATCCTCGGGGACATGTCATCGGGGAACGTTTATTGTGATTGCTACTGTAAAACGCAAATCATCCAAACACTCATTGACAATGTAAAACGCAAATCCAAATACTCCTTATTCTGATACGCTGTTGTTAAACTACCTTGGGGAGCTCGTTCGGGAGTTGCCGTTGCACCACCCTTCCTAGCGCCAAGTGCTACCGGAGGAGAAGGCGGGGGTCATGGCAAGGAATGGGGTAAGTTATTTCATTATCCTTTTATGTTTATTTCATTATCGTGTTCATTTATTTAATTGTGTATATCTATCTAAATTCGTTTATTTATTTATATCATATAAATAAATAAACAAATTTAGATAAATATATAATTATATCTCTAACTCTGTCTTTGTGGTATATGATTGCAAACCCAGTTTGACATGCGTCCTCACATGGAATCTGATAGCTGGCCACTTATCTATGCGGCCATCCAGCAGCATCTACAAAAGATCTACAATGGCAAGAAGGCTGCTCTTAAGGAAAAGCATTGGATTCCTGACTCGGACGAGACTTACGACCTGGAGCGTATCAGACAATCACGTCCCTCGCACATTTCCGAGGTCAATTGGGATGCGCAGATTGCGTTTTGGAATGACCCCAAGAACCATGCCCGGGCTGCCCAAAATAAACAAAACCGGGCAAAGAGCAAGGTCGTATGCCGACAGGGATCCCGGTCTATTGCCGCCTTCCGAGATATGCATGTAATAAGCATTATAATTATTTTACATATAATTAACGCTTTGGTGTGTTGTGATTTGTCATTTTTAATTTGTTTCATCTTATATACGTATGTATGTGCAGATGAAGAGCTCAGCTACTAGAGAGTACCCGTCGCTCATCCATACCTTCTTCTTGACACATACTGTTAACGGCGTATTCTTGAACCCTGAGGACAAAGTTCTATATGTAAGTTATATTTCAAAACACGCACTTTAATGATTTGTCGAGAAATAATATAGTAACCCGACTAATATATTAACTATCTTGTGTTTTTGTGATTACATAGGATGAGATGATGAGGCTACAGGGTCTAGGCTCCAACACCGAGACAGGTGTTCCCTACACCGAGGATGAGATAATGGCCATCGTTCGCTGGGGCAAGCAGCGGGGGTACATTCCTGGTGTTGGTAGGGTTTTGCCACGACAGGGCACGGTCATTCCACCCCCGCCTCCATGCACGCACGGATATGATGTCGTTAAGCTCAAAAAGGGAGAGAAGGTGTTAACGCGTCAGGTGAACATGTTCATGAAATAATTTAGGAGTGACGACAAGTTTTCCCAGATGTTTACGCAGCTTGAGTCACAGCCTGAGATAGGTGGTGGCAGCGGGAGTGGCGGGCACGGGGATGATGACCAGGGAGATGATGAGGACGAGAGTTAGGAGATGTTGGGTAAGTATATATATGCTATTTTGTGTTCTTAAGTGTGTTTTGGAACTTGTTATCTTGGCGACCCTGAATATTTGTTTCCCCGTACATTTAGAACTTGTTATCTTGGTGAATATTGACTTGTATCTTGCGGATAATGCAAGTTTTGTGACTTCGTCATCCGTTTGTTAGGCTATTGTGTTTATTCGGATTTTGGACGTATTTAGCTTCATTATATCAAATGCGTTGATCATATTGTGTTTTGGATACAAGTTGTAATGTATTTTGTTAGATTATATATTGGTTTACACAGGTTTGAGTATTGGTAGATTTTTTCTGGAAAAATTTCGCAAAAAATCTGGATATAGCCTGCTGTGCAGGCAGTCCCAAAAAAAATGCAGACTTATCCCGGGCGACATGTCGCCCGGGAAACTTACCACAACCGACAAAATTCCTATTATATTTGAAAATTAAATTTATTTAAAAAACTTTCCCGGGCGACATGTCAAACCCGACCTTGTTTGCTCACTTTTTTTATATTATAAGAACATCCTTTATTAATAATGTAACTCACTTTTTTTTATGGCAAACCCGACCTTGTTTGCTCTTACCGTATTTTCTTTTTTTTATATGGCAAACCCGACCTTGTTTGCTCTTACCATATAACATTTATCATTATTTCAACAGTTGAACATATATCCACGATACTGCATATACATTTAATAACAATACTCTATTTTTTTTAACGGCATAACAATACTCTATTTGATCATATCAATTTCACAATTTTCGCATAAAATCAAACAATCAAAACCCATAGCAAATAATGATCATATAAACAAGCTTGCATGATAATATATTTTTCAATAATTATGCAACCCATTTAAAAACACATAAAAACTCACCTCATAATTAGTGGCTAATTGAATACGATCGTACCATCTTCGAAATTTCCTGTCAATGCAAACTAACCCTACGTATTATATTGTGTATTTTCATCTCTTATGTTCAATTATAAACCCCATTAACAATAGCAACCTACACCCTTTTGTTAAGCTCCTCACTCCGCCGTTTAAATGTTCAATCGCCATTTGTAATTCAGTTACTTGTTTTTTGTTTTTTTTCTTTTCTTTTTAAGCTTCTTCTAACTCTTATAGGTAGACATGCAAATTCAAACCGGTTTTTTAAAAAACCG
>BQNB010020309.1:55646-65648 GCA_026074375.1 Tanacetum coccineum | reverse complement strand
TAAAGACAAAAAAAATAAGCCACGAAAGTGGTAAAAAAAACGTTTGATAAGAATAGAAAAAAAAACATGGTCTCATGTTAGTTGACAAACCAAAACGCACCCCGATGTAGCCAATAAGCCCAAATGATTTATCCTTTTTTTTATTTTTTTTATTTTTATATATTAACAGAAAGCCCAAAAACAAATGTGATAATCATATAGGCTTTCAACAAAAAATAAGTAGAATCCATAAGCTCAAAAATAAATGAAAAGGAAAAAGATAAGCTGAACATGAATAAACTCAAAAATAACCCGCAACAACAAAACCACAAACACAACACGCACGAATACAAAACACCCCCGGTTAGCTCTTGATACCAATTGTACTCTTAATAAAACACCTTTTTGGGGGGTCTTGGTTGATCAAAATAAACTAGATGGATCATTGTGTAGTTTTAGTGAGAGAAAGTAGAGAGAGGGGATGAACACAAAGAAGAAAAAGCTAACTATTCCTAGTTAACATAAAAGACCCCTGCGTGACACACAGTGTCCAAAACTAGTCCAATTCACGTGTAAGACGCCAGCTTCACTAAAGTGAGGCTAACATATATGATTTCATTTCATCATGTTTTGTTAAACAAAATAAAGCAAACATACAAGGATGTATTTTGGTGATGAACATATTATGCAATTCCTGGCATACTTTTCATGTTTCTGAGACGCGTTATTATTCTAGGTCGCGGCTAGATTTTTATATCACCTTTTACTTGCGTGATTATCATTTGCTCATTTTGCTAAGATGAGTTCATAGCCCCATGTTTTACTACTTTTACTTTACTATTTTGGGGTGAGAAACATTGCTTGTTTTTAAACTATGGACACAGTTACTTTACGTTTCCTTTTCTTGATTACGTATTGCCTAAGTAGCGAATATACCACTATGCCCGAACTATCATGAACCATCAATTGCTTGACCGACTGTACTGGTTAAGTAAGCGCGAATGTTGTAAATAGATCTATTGGGAGTAATTATCCCTATCCGGGTAAGTAGCGCTTACTAGATTCGGAGGTCCCAAACAAATGAATATATACCATTAATGACATCAAATAACATCTATTTTATAGCATCATTTATCCCACGATATTAACCCATTTTGTATAGTTATTGCAAAGAATTGTTACTTAATCGTTTATATTTGAGAAATGTAGTAATTATGGAGTAATTGGTGAAACTTAGCAAAAGGCGCGCATTCTAGAGCTTAAATGATGATATTTTAAAGATTACTATTCTGAAGACCAATACGTCGTATCCATCAAGAAGATACGGCGTATACGTGCCTGCACTCACCAAAAGACCACATAAGATTAAAGATCAATACGCCGTATCCAGAGGACTCAATACGTTGTATTCAAGATATGGAATCAATATAATATTCTAGAAGATATCAAACGTGGTCCCAACTCCAAGAAATCCCTAGTATGCCGTATCTAAGCCATTGGATACGCCGTATTGAACCAACTTCCAGACATTATAAATAGAAAACTCAAAAACAAGTTTTAAGTGTGCTAAATCATATTCTCGATACCTAAACCACAAAAGTCGATTTTCAGAAACATGTTCCGCTTAGGCCACGTTTGGGGGTGTGAAACTTTCTATGCGATTATGACATTTGTTTCCCGGCATGGCCATACAAAAGATTTAACTACCCCCCCCCCCCCCCCCCCCCCCTGAAGATGACATATCACGATTCAAGAAAGGAAGCTAAAGACTCTCAGGTGTATCTCCTCCTTTCCCCTTGCTGGTTTCGATACCTCGGAATCAACAAAACCTTGTACGCACATATACTTGAATACTTGTGCGAAGAATAAATTAGCTAAAATCTATCCTGTGAGAATCAACAGCTGATCAAATCTCTACTCATAAACTCTCTCTGACTATCTTTTTACCAACCGTTTTATAGGCTATTTGAAGTGACTATTGATTGAGTAAACCTGATAAACCAAAGTAGTAACCTATTGATCAGAAATATTTAGTTCAAGTTAACCAATTTATACACCAATTTGTATAAACCTTTGGTTAAGAAACTAGAACCACATTAAACAAGATCAACAACCCACCATATGTTTACCGCTGATGGAGTAGACCCGATATACCAAAGTTGAAACTGAAGTAGAATTCCCCGTTCGTGTGACTTAAGCTTGCACTAATGTGGGAAGAATAGTGTAGAGAAACTCAATACTTACCAAGCAAAGTATGAGACATTCATCACCCTTTATACACCAATTTAACCAATTTATACACCAATTTAGTTCAAGGTAACCAATTTATACACCAATTTGTATAAACCTTTGGTTAAGAAACTAGAACTACATTAAACAAGATCAACGCCCAACGTTTGTTTACGTGATGGAGTAAACCCGAATATACCCAAAGGTGAAAAAAAAAAATAAACTGAAGTAGAATTTACCCATTCTTGTGACTTAAGCTTGCACTAATATTGGAAGAATAGCGTAGAGAAACTCAATACTTACCAAGCAAAGTATGAGACATTCATCACCCTTTGCGATTATCCACAACGTCTTCTGCGTGTGACACTGAGAACTACAACGTATCTCCTTTAAGTGATAGTTAACCATGTCTTCAACCAACCACCCCGACTGCTAGTAACTAGATAACCCAAGTCTTCATCCAAAATCTTAAGCCCGAGCAAGTTATCATTAAAAGTCATGCATCCAACCAACTATGAATGACTAAATCCCGACTTAAAGATAAAATAAGTACACGTCTTCATAAAATGTCACTTCAATCTCAAATAAGTGATACCCGATCAACTCCGTAGACACTTAGAAAAATTAATTCCAAATCTAGCCATTACAAATTAAATTCTATGATTCTTTATAAGCATCGATCCCGGTCTCGTCACATTGTCACTTTGTCATCTCGAACCTCGAATACAACCGATAACCATTTACTCTCAAATATTTAGTCCACGTTAACTAATTTATACACCAATTTGTATAAACCTTTGGTCAAGAGGATAGGACTACCATAAACAAGGTCCAATGTAACCATTAACAACTAAATGTAGCAATAATCATCCCAAGTGAATCATATAACCAATTTAGTAGTAATACGAAATAGTTAATACTCAAACTGTTGTATCCGGGTCCATCACACACATTAGAACTACTACTAAAATCCCAGTTCGCAGCCCATCTTTAAAATCCATTGGTACATTCAAAACTCGCATCAGCTTTCGTTGTGAATTAAACATGGCCCAGCACAACTATTAATAATTTTAGCCCAATCTCAATATCTCCAAGCCCACTTTTCATTTTACTAGGAATTCCAGCCCAATTTCTCACCAAGTTGTACCCGGGCCCAACATAACTCTTAAACTTGGTCAAATCCAAAATTTAGGGTATAGGTTATAGGAGTCCCTAAATTCATCCACTTTGTAGTGATAGACAGCAATCTAACCCTAATCAAGAAAATTAGAACGCCCACACCTCTTTTTTCTCTCTACAAATAAAAAGATCATAGATACCAAATACTGGCACCCTAACATTCATCTAATCTTCATCAATTCGAGTGCAGCCACATACAATCAAACACAAACCCATTACATCCATCTTATATCAAATGCCACACGAAGCTTGAGTGGCTTTAATACTCCACAACGAAAAACCAACCAGACAACTACACCTTTTTTGTCATCAATTAGGTATCGAACATTATCAAGAACGACCAAGAAGTGTCTTCAAGATCTCTATGAGGTCTCAGGTAGGTTGAATTACAAGTTATGTTTTTCGTGTTTTTCTGAAATCGAAACCAAGAAGTTATGAGCAATCTTGTTCATATCTTGTTTATGTTTTAGAATATTAAAATGGATAAGCCCCAAAGGGGCTTTTTTTTGATATCAATGATAAGGTTTGTTCAAACTTATAACATCTTAAAAGATATTTGTAAGAAGTTGAACAGTCTGAGATCGATTTGTTTTATTATTTGAGTCTTGGATGGGGATTGTAGGAGGGTTAATGATTTGTGACGATGGTAATAGGATTAGTATGATTGGATTTGTTGTTGATTGTGACGAGGGTGGTTAGGTTTAGATATGGAATTGGATTATTGATGTTGTTGAGTCTGTTGTTGTTGTTGGCTATTGTAAATGGTTTAGTCAAGTCATTCAATCGTTTCTTTTCAGTTGACTTCATGACTCGGTAATGACCGGTTTGACTAACTCAGTGAGTTGACTCAGTCAACTCGGTAAATACCGAGTTGACTCGGTCAGAGTCCTGGCGTATAAATTGCCTGTAGTCCACTGATATAAATTGCCAGAATACACACGGTATAAATCGCCAGAATTCAAACGGTGTAAATCGCCGGAATGCAAAACAGTATAAATAGCCAGAATGCAAACGTGTAGAAATCGCCAGAATGCAAACGGTATAAATCGTCGGAATGCAAACGTGTATAAATCGCCGAATCTTGTACTTTTCCTAAAAAAATGGATCTGAGTTTTTCATGTTCTTTTCCATCTTTTTCCGTTTGTTTTTCTTATCCCCTTTTTTCAAAACAACATAAAGAATAACATATGCTCAGAAAAACACTTTGAAACAACAGATTTGAGACCACAATAAGCCACAAAACGAGAATACGACCATAAGAGCCTTAGGTGTAGTAACGCCGGCAACGGCGTTGGCCGGCGTTACTACACCGCTAGGCGGCGTTGCCCAACGGCGTTGGGTCCGGCGTTGGCCGGCCCACGCACGTTGGGGTTGATTTAAAAAAAAATCATTTACCCCCCCTAAACGGCTATATACTAGTTTTAATTTTCCCTCTTATTTTTAAAAATTTACCAAACACCCCCTAACGGCTAGTTTTATAAAATTTACAAAACAGCCCCTAACGGCTATATTTTTTTAAAAAAATATTTCATTTTACCCCCCTCACACAACTCATTATAAATAATTCAATACCTCTATATTATTTTCTCACAAAAAAAAACATACATTTACAACAAAAAACACTACAAACTCTTTCACAGTGAATCAAAATCGAACCGTTTTTGATATCGATGAGGAAACCGACGCATTCTATTTACAAAAAGCTGTCGAGTATCATGAATGACTAATACAACAAGAAGCTCAACCACGATTGACCCGCACGCCGATCTTCCGTGACCGTGAAGATGCCGAAAGACGTCTACGTGCTGATTATTTTGATGATCATTGTAAGTATCCGTTATACTATTTTCGGAGAAGATTTCGTATGAGCCGTATTCAATTATTTGATACGCCGTATCCACAGACTGACCTGTATTTAGTTTGTTTTAGTTTAGTTTAAATTAACCATAGGTACCAAGATAGTAATGCACTTGTTTTTCTATATTTTACGCAGGACCTCATGAAGAAAATATCGACAAATATTGGTGGAGAATTTACGAATCTGGAAATCTTGAAGTGTTGGAGTCTTAAAACCTCAAAACGGCTGTTTAACACAAAATCTTGCTCATAAACGCAAATTGGAGAATCTTCCGAGCAAAAATCAGGGGAGTTTCTCATTCTAATTCTTTTTAAATTCCCGTATTTAATGTTTTATATATACAACGAGAACGTTGTATAATTTAAGTGGGGGCGGGGGTGGAATTAGAATGCTTACTTGTTCAAATTTTCACAATAAAAAGCTTAAATTACGCTCAAATTAAAAAAAAATTCAAGCATAGTTTTGTGAAATTACTTGTTACATAACCCGCATACAATAACCCTTGTTAGATATTGTGATGATTTAACCTTTCCGTTTCCAAATGTTTACCCAAAATTCACAAAATATGAGTGTGCCAGTGATGTTGTAGACTTTAGAACTTGGCTTAGTATATCTATTCGAGACCACAATAATGAGTATTATGGATTTAATTGGAGTAACTTGTTTAAATTGGTAAATCTTATGATTACAACCAAATCGCTTATACATGTTATTTATTAACTAAGTACACCGGTTAGTTAACATCCCGTTAAACCCTTACACTCTTATCTTTAGAGTGATGATCCACTAGAACAACCCGTAAAGACCATCATTTAGGAATTTACACCAACTATTTGTTTTGTTACACCCTTACACCTTAACCTACCCTGTTCGATTAAAGTTTAATTTACAGTTGCTAGTCGCTTAAAGAGTAAAGTTTGTATTTCCCGAGTCTTGTGTCATTTTCTATCTTTGATGCGGTTGAAAATTTGCACATTGCAAATGGGAATGTATATTAGTAGTCAAAGCTCATGTGATTTTACTACCGTCACAATTATTGGTGAAACCGAAGAACGAAGAAATTACCGAAGAAATTATCCGGAATTATTATGATGGTGAAGATGGTGAAACTACACCGAGATTTGAAGTATTGTTAAAAAAAGAAAAAAAAAGAGAAAAAGAAAGTTTAAAGATAATCGTTTCGCAAAAAGCATTAACGAAGGAATTATACGAAGGATCGATTATTCGTTGATACGTCTAAAAATCAACGATGTAGAGTATTGTACAAAATAGAAGATATCGCCACTTGCCTTGTAAAGTATGTAAAGTTTTGGGATGATTGGGAAGTTGATCATTACGGGAACGCCAACTTAGGTTGTTGTTTTTGATCTATGATCAAGACGTTGTAAATAGTTGTGTCTAAATCATGGTAACGGTCGGGAAAAAGTGTCTAGCAACTTGTACTTTAGGCTTAATCTATTTGTTTCTTGATTTTTATTTAACAACAATTTACTTCCCTCTCACCTAATGATTAACCATGGGTTCTACGTGAATGCGGATGTGATCGAGCGTGCATGTCTATTCCGTCGTTACGGCCATGTATGCATGTCTCAGCTGCCTTGTTGGTTTATTACTATTGGTGAAAGTTAGAAGGTTCCTACTTTATATCATTCTTCATCCTAACCGTTAGTTAAATTTAAATGGGGATGTGATCGACACACATGTCTATCCCGCCGTTCCAGGTGTATATGTGTGCTTCAACTGCCTTGTTAGAGTGGTACTTCTGGTGAAAGATTATAGAATGATCAACCGTACGCCTTTCCATACAAAAAAATCATATTTACCTTTATAAACTTGTTACTCATTGGCTTTAGTGGTGGAGATGTGTATCCTTGCCAAGCTTATGATAGAATACTCGTCACGGCAGAGAAATTGAGTGAATTAGTTACATGTTACCACATAGATTAGTTGAGTGATTTGAGTATTTTCATCATCCTATTTCGTGAGGTGTTTGGTTGTGTGTATTGTAATAGATCGAATAAGTGCTTTAATGAAAAATATCCTTAAGGGATACATTTTTATAAACTTCTAAAGGCTACTTGAGGACAAGTATGATTCAAGTAGGGGGATATTTGATGACATCAAATAACGTCTATTTTATAGCATCATTTATCCCACGATATTAACCCATTTTTGTATAGTTATTGCAAAGAATTGTTACTTAATCATTTATATATTTGATAATTGCAGCTAATTTTATGGTGTTAATGATTGAAACTTAGCAAAACGCGCGCTTTCTGGTGATAATGAAGATATTTTAAAAGTATTATCTGTTCTGAAAGTCCAATACGCCGTATCCATCAAGGAAGATACGGCGTATCCGTGCCTGCACTCACCAAAGACCACAAAAGGAATGAAGATCAATACGCCGTATCCAGAGGACTCAATACGCCGTATTCAAGAGATGTATCAATATAGTATTCTTTTAGATATCAAAACGTAGGACCCTACTCTAAGAAATCCCAACTTCGACAGTATCCATCTACATGGGTACGCCGTATCCAACCGACTTCCAGACCTTATAAATAGAAAACTCAAAAACAAGTTTTAAGTGTGCTAAATCATATTCTCGATAGCTAAACCACAAAAGTCGATTTTCAGAGGAGAAAAAGAGCAGAAGAGGTCGAGCAACGTATTCAATTCCATAAGAGACGTCATGTAATTCCTATACTTTAGTAATCGTTCAGTTTTTGGTATCATTCGTTAACTCGGTTAGTTTACCTTGGCTAAATTATTACTCTTGTATTTATTATGACGTTTGAAGGCTAATGGGTATTAGCCATTATTATGAAGATCTGAATGTTTGGTATTTGTTTATATCGATTTCTTGATTTATTATTGAGTGCTTGTTTATGTTTATCAATTTATACTTGTTTACGCTCTTTTGTATGCGACATATCATTCAACTGGATCTAGCAAAGTGGACCAAACCGGATCTAGAGTCCGGGATAGCTCTCCATATAGTAATTTATACATTTCTAGGAATTATTGTGAACAGTTTTGTCCTTCTCTAAGTCTGTGTCTAGGATACGCTTCGGGCTTAACTAGTTAATTGGATATTGCCTTTGGTTTATTGATCGTGTTAACTAGCAGGTGAACCTAGATAATTCAACAAATACGTTCTTGATTCCAATTGCGATAGTTGGACAAGTGGACTACTAGTGTATAGATTGCCATTAAGCGGTAAGTGGGTAAAGTCTCTATGAGCTAGGGTTTAACAAGATCACCATTGCTTTAATCCCTAAGATAGATTATAATAAGCAAATAAGGATGCTTTATGCGGATGCTTTAATTGTGATCAAATTAATGTGTCTAGGTCTTAGGATGATGTAACGCCTAAGTCTTAAGAATGATATGCGCATCGAAAGAAGAATTATTGCTCTTAATAAACAAACCAACGTTCTAATCGGATTAATAATGGTTAATACAGTTTTCTTATTATAAGGTTCGACCGCTCTTTTATCTTTTGTATAATTCAAACTTTTGTGGGTAAACCAGTTCTTGAATTTGATTGTAGTCACCAACCAAACCGTGCCAGTCTCTCAGGCTAAAACCCCCTTTTCCCGTTAGAATTAGGATTTAGACTGACATAGGTTTAACATAGGTTTAGAATAGAATAGAATTAACATAGATTAGATAACCAAAATATTAATTAAATTGATAGATTTAACCTCGCTTCAGTGATCGGACACCATACTTACCAACGAAATATTTCCGATCGGATACATGCACGTTAAAGTGTTGTTTTTGGTTGAGGTCGGCATTATATAAAATTTAAAAACTTGAATCAATAAAAATATTACACCACACAACGACACATCAAGTTTTTGGCTCCGTTGACGTATATTTATAGGATAACTAAACTTGGGGAAAAAGTATAAAATAACAAAAATTAGAAACAAATAAAAGTCAATAAACAAAATATGAAAACCATATTTTGTTATTAATATTAAAATTCTCCATCTTTAAGGTTACTTATTTTTAAAAACCATATATTCCTCTACTAGCTCTTGAATTATTTCCTCATCAAGATTTTACCGGATGCATATTATGGGTAGTCATATAAAAGAGCAAGAAACAATTATAAAATATTGTGGTTAAGCTGCTTACATTTAACTATCTAAGTCAAAAAGACAACTTGCTCTCTCCGAGTAACTTGAAAATCGACGTCATTTGTGTTTATCTATTATTTCACTTCTTTAATATCTCTTTCCAAAAACTTTTTTTAAGTACTAGGAATTTGACAATTTGGCATTCCATCTAATAAAGTTTTTATTAAATTTTCCTCTTGTACCAAAATCCTGGAGTTGTAGTAATTGTGCTAATTGGCTTGAGATAAACAAAATTTAGAAGAAACAACTTATACTTGATTCTTTTTGGAGATGGTTAAAGATGTCAATATAAATTATTTTTTTTGAAAAATAATATATTACTGAGCGAAAACCGCAACAAAAAACAAACAAAAGACATTTATTTTATCAACAAGATGATTAAAAGTAATTGACTCAAAAAGATGCAAAGACTAAAAATACAAAAACTAAAAAGAAAGCATAAATTTAGATCAAAGTTACAGGCATCTTACACCTATCGACCAAACTATACTCGAAACTGTTGCACCTATGCGAAACTCAAAAGAAAGTTGTAAGTTGGACGTTGATATAATTTAAGAAAAATGCTAGAACCACAAAGAGATTTATACAAAAAAATTCACAAAATGA
>BQNB010020309.1:40000-54744 GCA_026074375.1 Tanacetum coccineum | reverse complement strand
TATTTGGTTTTAATCAGAAGTTTCCCCAGCGACATGTCGCTGGGGAAGATACTGCCACCGTGGCACCAATTCCTTGACCAAAAAATAGGTGGGGCCCACTTTTCGCTGGGGATTGTCGCTGGGGAACGTTTTGCCATCGAGCTTATCCCATCAACTTTTCTCCAGCGACATTTCGCTGGGGATAGGTTTCCCCAGCGACATGTCGCTGGCGAAAAGGTTGGAATGTTGCTGGGGAAAGCATCGAATGTTGTAGTGTGTATCCAGACAGACATCAAAAGTTATTTTGTCATGTATAATGTACATAACGAGTAAAAACCTCAATATCTCATTTATATGACGTTGTGTTTGTGGAACAAAAACTACAATATGTAATAAGGTTTGAACTTCTTGACGAAACTTTTTATCAAACTTCTACTTTTCAACACCAGTGGACTTTTAACGGTATTTCTTAATGCAAGAAAATGGCAAAATTTTACAGAAAAGTTTTAAATTGGTAAAAGTTTTCTTTTTCTTTTTCTCTTTAATATTTTGGGTAGAAAATATTTATCAAATAATAATGTTTAGATAACTATTTTGCCAAGTTTTCTAAAATTCATATAGTTGGAAAGTCAGTCAATCAGCAGCTCATTTTAGTGGGCTAAACTTTTGATTGGGCTCTTAATATCATTGTTTTAAGTTTTAACCCAAAAAATAAAAATAAAAAAGAAAAAAGTAAAAATGTTAGATGGTATCTTTACCGTGGAAATGAAAGAATCTGGAGTAATTAATGAAAAAAATATTGCAGAATTGATGACGTATAGTGCGGGCCGACCAGGCCCACTCATACTATTATGGGCCCGACCCGGCCCACTTATACTATTTAGGGCTTACTTGCTGAGGTCGTATAGCATAAGTCTAGCATAACATGATCAAGAACCATATCATACTAGACTGGGGGACATGTTGGCGTATAGTCCAGAATGGGCCAGACCCAATGGGCTGTACCCGATAAAAAGATGGCCCACATCCTACGTAACCCTAATCCATACACTATATATAGGGTAGGATCATCTTACCTCCACACATCTAGACATCTCCACAGATACCTACACATGTTATTCTCTACCGCCTCTTTACTATATGCTTATACTACTCTGACTTGACCGTCAGAGGGTGGATCTCGGGGCTCCGGCCTCGGGTCCCCTTCTAACTGGTTCATCTTTGTTGGCAGCACTATTCAAGGCCCAGGAAGACGACGAACGGCACCAGGAGAGTCGTCAGGACCGGCCCGACCAAATTATGCATCAACAAGTTGGCGCCATCCGTGAAACCTCGAATAAACTATGCTTCGTGTTCTCATATCATCGAAAGGCAAAAATCAATTCCATTCTGGAAATTGGTAAATCCGAAACCTTCGTATTTTTGTCTTTTATTACCAATATCTTTTTAAATTGGTAACAAGATATTACCAATATCTTTTTAATCTGGTAACAAGATATTACCAATATTTTTTAATTTGATAAAAAGATATTACCAATATTTTTTAAATATTATCAATATCTTTTAATTTGATAAAAAGATTTCATCCATATCTTTTTCCTTATTTGTAATTATCCCTTACTTGTAAATATTATTATGCAAATACCCGGCCGACACGGAAGTACGTCTTCCGTCGGCCATAAGTCGAATGTCATATTCGCATTACCCGGTTACAGAAGCACGTCTTTCGTCGGCCGTAAGTCGAATGCCATATTCGCATTACCCGGCCACGGAAGTACGTCTTCCGTCGGCCTTTATTATACGGGGTCCGCCTTTATCATATGGCGGCGTATGGTTGGAAAGTGCGAACGTCTTCGCGACGTTAAGAGTAGTCCTTTTAGTCTAGTAACCGCGGCTACGGCCACGCTTACTAGACTGGGGGGACATGATGACGTATAGTGCGGACCGACCAGGCCCACTCATACTATTATGGGCCCGGCCCGGCCCCCTTTACTATTATGGGCTTACTTGCTGATGACGTATAGCATAAGTCTAGCATAACATGATCAAGAACCGTATCATACTAGACTGGGGGACATGTTGGCGTATAGTCCAGAATGGGCCAGACCCAATGGGCTGTACCCGATAAAAAGGTGGCCCACATCCTACGTAACCCTAATCCATACACTATATATACAGGGTAGGATCATCCTACCTCCACACATCTAGACATCTCCACAGATACCTACACATGTTATTCTCTACCACCTCTTTACTATATGCTTATACTACTCTGACTTGACCGTCAGAGGGTGGATCCCGGGGCTCCGGCCTCGGGTCCCCTTCTAACTGGTTCTTCTTTGTTGGCAGCACTATTCAAGGCCCAGGAAGACGACGAACGGCACAAGGAGAGTCGCCAGGACCGGCCCGACCAAATTATGTATCAACAAGAATCAAAAGTGGCTCTAGTTTACGGTCAGATGAATGAACCGTCGGGAGCTCGTATGAGAGTTGGTTTGACTGCCCTAACTATGGCGGAATATTTCCGAGATGTTAATGAACAAGACGTACTGTTATTTGGGAAATATATTTCCAAGCCGAAAGCTTGAACGTGAAATCTCCTGCTTTACGAGTATAACTTAACCATCTTTCTAGCACTTCATTTGTGTTGTTGTATGCCTTTTATTGTATTTATAGACATTTCATTTTTTAATTTCATTTATAAACAGTTTCATTTTTTTAATTTCATTTACAAACAGTTTCATTACTAGAAAGATGCAGCGCAGAGAAAGACTTATGCAAAGTAAAATCAAACAGTATCAGATAGATGCAAACAGAACCAGACAAAATCAGAGCATAACATGATGTTAATGTTTAGATGCAACATATAATTAGTCGAGACATAATCCGACTAGTAGTACTTAAGACTACATTTTTTTTGAACGGCAAAGATGGAATATATATAAAAAAGAGACTAGCAAGACGCTCGCAAAACCATATTTTGCCAACAATAAACTCAGACATACTGAGTACTAGTAGACAGGGACGGAGCCATGATCAAATATGACTGGGTGCACAAATTTCTTTTAACCGTAATATAATAAAGTTAAAAAGTGAATTAAAACAAAGATTTCATTAAAACGATAAGACTAGAAACACATTTCGTTGGATTGGGTGCATTTTTGAACATTTGAGAAAAATCGTTATTTTCTTCAAAAATTAACATTAAATCAAAAAAAATTATAGGTGTCCCGTTCACCCGTGGGACACCCCATGGCTCCGTCCCTGCTAGGTAGATGCAAATTCTCATGAAAGTTGATACAAATATCAATATTGAGTATTAACTCATATATAGATAACAAATTCTCCAAAGATTTAAACGAAAATGTTACTCAATAGTAACAAGTTTTGTGAATGTTTTATTAAAATCACTTAAAGTTTATTTCACTATAAAAACTATCGAAGTTTAAATATCGTTTTATTATTGTGTAATTTAAAAAAAAACATCTTTAAAATATTTATATATGCATTATTTGGTTGTACCTTAATAATAAACACCACCCTTGATTTTTACTCATCTCAACCAACTTAATGTACAATCAACTTATGCACAAGCAAAAACAATTACACAATAATAGAACATTATTGAAAATTTAAGTGACTAAATTTGAACATTTTTCAAACTTGATTATTATTTTAAAATCAAAAGAAAGTTGTAGTGACTTGTCACGGCCGCTTGGACCTGCCTGTCGCGGCTGCCAGCACGTGGTCCGTAGCCGTGGTATCTTTCCGAGCTATTTTTAGGAAAGGATAACCTAACTAAATAAGAGATATACTCAGCTTATTTAAATAGGTTAGGATAATTCCGAATCCCTGATATGTCGGACGTATCTTGGGCCAAAAGTTATGGAAACCCTAAGGGTTATCTAGCCTATAAAAGGAACACAATTGTGATCAATACATGTATCTTGCAAACTGAAACCCTAATTACATTCAATTACTCCCAAAAACTATATACTTACTCTCACGCCGGAGTCCAATCGTGGGATCCGTTCCCACGATAAGATTAACGGTGTTTTATTCCTTGTGCAGGGTCCTCCAACAAGTTCACTTGGTAAAAGAACAAGGTGCTACATACCCGAATATTTGCCTATTCGGACTAAACAAGACCCGACCTAATTTCTGTATCAACAAGTTGGCGCCATCCGTGGGACCCAACATTAGGAATTACTCTAAGGAAAATGAGTGCAACGGCTAACACAACCCCCATCGTGACCACCGTCACGAAAACTACAAACAAAGAAAAGACGCCGAAGGAAGCGGATGCCGCCCCCAGGGTTAACATCCTAGACTTCTGTGAGGAGCATTACGAGGATATCTTGTCAGTCATTATGGACAAAATTCGCAGTGACAAGCGAAAAGAAGTCCATACTAGGCTGGACTTTGGAGAAAATACCAGGAAAAGTTGAAGAATGGGAGAGGACTCTCAAAACTCGTGTGCTAGGCCCTTTTCCGCAAGGTACAGTAACCCGTCAGAAAGACCCAAGATGCGGGAACGCTTAAAAAACAACGACGGAAACATATTTGGTGGGCTAGGTCATCGGAGGCAGAGCGCATTTGTGCGACTTAGCGACACTTACTCGCCAAGTACAACTAAGTCTGGGCCGGACAGGGCAAACTCTAGGGATCTTTCTCACAGTAGAAGTCGCCCTTATAGACGGGACTCTTCTAGCAGAGATTGTCCTCGAAGCAGAGACCGCTCCTGCGGCGTCAAAGAATCATATGGTAATACCTGCTCTTCCTACGGGACAGGGGCAACACGTGGATATCACTCTTGTGACAGGGGCCGCTCCCGTAGCATGAAAAGAGGGAGGGAAAGCAAATTCCCGTTATCTCGCGTGTCAGAGAGCGGCACTAGCGATGGAGGACACTGGAAGTCAACATCAAAAAGGCATAAGCCTACAGATGAAGAAGACTTAGCAGTGCCCTGTTCACGTGAAGAGGTGGATCCATTCACACCTCGAATCCGCAATTTCAAAAGTTCGCAAAAAACACAAATGCCTAACAACGTGAAAACTTATGACGGAACAGGAGATCCAGAGGATCACATAAAAAATTTCCAAGCCGCAGCACAGGTGGAATCCTGGGCAATGCCTACATGGTGTCATATGTTTAATTCTACCCTAATAGAGGCCGCGAGAGTATGGTTCGATGAACTTCCTCCAGAAAGCATAGACGGACACAAGGATCTCAAAGCAGCCTTCTTAGCATATTTTATGCAACAAAAGAAGTACATCAAAGATCCTGTGGAAATCCACAATATCAAGCAGAGGGGTGGAGAGACCATCGAGGATTTCATGGAGCGATTCAAGGTTGAAACTGGACGCATGAAGGAGGCCCCTGAGTGTATGCGAATCTACGAATTCATGCATGGGGTTAACAACCCTGAATTGACAAAGCGCCTCAACGAACACGTTCCAAAGACTATGAAAGAAATGATGACAGCGACCACCACCTTCATACGAGGAGAAACTGCATTCGCTTCTAAAAAGAGGGCCACACATCATGGAAATCACAGGACCAACCCAAGCGGCATGTTCCAGAGCGAAAGTCTGACTTCCGAGGTCAGTCAAGGGAAGGACGGGGGTCTAGCAGGTTTACCCCCCTTACAAGAACACCCAAGGAAATCCTCGCGGCCGAAGCAGGAAAGTTCAAACCACCACCGCCCATGGTAACCCCTGTAGAGAAGAGAAGTAGCAATACGTTTTGTGACTTCCACAATGATAAAGGACACAACACGGACGAATGTATGCAGCTAAAAAAGCAAATTGAAGAGTTGGTGCGAGCAGGCAAGCTCTCGCATATAATTAAAGAAATCAAGCAAGGAAGAGATCAACCGAAGGTTGGAAAGAAGAAAGTCCCTGCTAAAGACAGGTCCATGGCAATCTATATGGTACAACCGTGGCATAGAGTGACAAGGCAGAAAGTCACTCAAAGTTTTGCCCGTGTCAGTGAAATTACGTTCCCACCACTAACAACCAGTAGTGGGACAGAAGGTTCGCTTGTTATAGAAGCGGAAATTAGCGGGCATATGATCCACCGCATGTATGTAGATGGGGATTCCTCAACGGAAGTACTCTATGAGCACTGCTTCAACCAGCTCCGACCGGAAATCAAGAGCCAAATGGTCCTGGCAACGACATCTTTAACCGGTTTTAGTAGGGAAAGTATATGGCCACTGGGACAACTTAGACTCTTGGTAAAATTAGGAGATGCAGTACATTCTACAAAAGCATGGATGAATTTCATGATCGCAAGGTCACTATCATCGTACAATGGTATCATTGGAAGGCCTGAAATAAGAGAAATCCAAGCGATACCATCTACAGCCCACAGAATGCTTAAGTTCCCAGTTGACGGATGGATAGTCACTATCCGTAGCATTATCTTGATACCCGCTGAGTGCGCCACGGTGACTACATCGCCTAAGGAGACCCTCAAAGAGGCTGAAATCCGTCAGGAAAATTTTAAAGTAGCTCTACATCCGAACTTCCTAGATCAGGAAGTGGCAATCGGAGGGACGCTATCGGCGAAGGGACGAACGGAACTATGCTCGCTCCTGAAGGAAAACTTAGATATATTCGCATGGTAGCCGTCTGACATGACAGGAGTACCGCGATCAGTAGATGAACATCAGCTCAATATCCGGGAAGGATATTCCCCTGTCTGACAAAAGAAAAGGGGCCAGGCCCCGGAACGTGCAAAAGCCATCTAAGCGGAGGTACAAAAATTGGTAGAGGCAGAAATCATGAGAGAAGTTTATTATCACGACTGGCTGTCCAATCCAGTCATGGTGAAAAAGCATGACGGTAGCTGGAGGATGTGTGTAGATTTTACGGATTTAAACAAGGCCTGTCCGCAGGATTGTTATCCCCTTCCAGAAATCGATTGGAAAGTTGAATCTCTCTGCGGTTAACCCTTTAAGTGTTTCCTAGACGCTTACAAAGGCTATCACCAAATACAGATGGTAGAATCAGATGAAGAGAAAACGGCCTTCCACACCAATCAGGGAGTATATTGCTATACCAAAATTCCCTTCGACCTCAAGAACGTTGACGCCACATACCAACGGCTGGTGGACAAAGCTTTTGACAACCAAGTTGGTCGGAACATAGAAGTGTACGTCGATGACTTGGTTATTAAGAGTCACACAAAAACTGAGATATTAAGAGATATTGATGAAACATTCCGTACGTTACGAAAAATTAATATGAAGCTCAATCCTAAAAAGTGTACGTTTGGGGCAGTGGAAGAATGTTCTTGGGGTACATGATTAGCCCGAAGGGAATAAAACTGTGCCCAGACAAAACAGAGGTTGTGCTGTGACTCCCATCCCCACGGACAATCAAAAAGGTCTAGAGCCTCAATGGGAAGTTGGCTAGTTTGAACATATTCCTCTCTAAATTAGTGAAAAAGTCCTTGCTGCTATTCAAAACTTTGAAGAAGTGCATCAAGAAGAGTGAATTCCACTGGACACCAGAAGCGGAACACGCCTTCAAGCAGCTGAAGCAACACTTGTCGGAACTACCCATGCTGGTAGCACCCAAACCAAAGGAAGAATTGATTGTAGAGTTATGATATATAGGCCTACATAATAGACCTACAAATAATCCTAATCCATTCACCTTTTAACAAGTGTCAAACACTTATTCTCTCTCCTTATATTCACCAATTAAATTTTCAATTCCACCAATCATAGTTGTAGGTCTATTTTTAGGCACACTACTTAGGCCTACAAATCATTTTTCTTGATTGTATACATGTCTGCCTCCCACGGAGCTATTAGTGCGATCATGATGACTGAAAGGAATAAGGTTCAAATGCCAGTCTATTTTGTAATCCGCGCACTGCAGGGCCCCAAGCTAAACTATACCCCAATGGAAAAGCTAGTCCTAACACTGGTTTTCACAGCCAAGAGGTTACGAAGATATTTCCAAGTGCACCATATCGCATTTATCACCGACCAACCCATCAAACAAATAATATCACGCCCCGATGTAGCCGGGCGATTACAAAAATAAAGCGTCATGCTGCGAGAACACAATATTACCTATAGGCCAAGAACATCCGTGAAAGGACACATCCTAGCGGATTTCCTTGTAGAGAAGCCGAACGAAGCGCCACCAGATACGTCAGTGGTTGAAACCTCGTAAGAGCCGTGGACATTGTTCACGGATGGATCATCATGGGTGGATGGATCGGGTGCTGGCCTAATACTGACAAGCCCGGAAGGAACGAAGTTTACCTACGCGCTAAGGTTTCAGTTCACTGCTTCTAATAACGAAGAAGAGTATGAGGCACTAATAGCTGGCCTACGGATAGCAGCGCAGATGGGAGTGTGCAATGTGCACGTAAGTGTAGATTCTAAACTGGTGGCAAACCAAGTCCTGGGGACATACGTCGCCAAAGAAGAAAATATGATCAAGTAGCGAAGGCTAAAAGCCTGATCATCGGCTTCGCTAACTTTTCCATAAGCCAAGTCCCAAGAAGTAAAAACAAGAAAGCGAATGCCCTGAGCAAGATTGCGTCAACTAGCTTTGCGCACTTATCAAAACAAATCTTGGTCGAGGTACTTAAAGAGAAATCCATACAAGAGAAGGAAGTAGCGACAGTGGTAGATGAAGAGGGACCAACATGGATGACACCGATAATAGAATATTTAAAAGATAGAACCCTTCCAGAAGATAGAAAGGAGGCAAGCAAACTCCGAATCAAGGCAAGACAATATGAATTGTTGGAAGGGGTTCTTTATAGGCGGTCATTCCTAAAGCCATGGCTAAGGTGTGTTAGACCACTCCAAGCGGATTATGCAATCCGATAAATTCATGAGGGGTCATGCATTATGCATGCCGGATCGCGTTTCGTGGTGGCCAAAGCCATGCGGCTGGGATATTATTGGCCAACCATGCATCGGGATGCACGAGATATGATACGCAAATGCAACGATTGTCAAATACATCGTCCCATGCCAAGAAACCCCCAACAGCCGTTGACTCCCATCACGGCTCCATGGCCATTTTACAAGTGGGGAATTGACATCGCTGGTCCTTTCCCTGAGCGGCCAAGAAAAGTTAAGTTTTTAATAGTCGCTATGGATTATTTTACAAAATGGATAGAGGCGAAAGCCGTGGCGACAATCACCGGCAGTCAAGTGAAAAAGTTCATGTGGGACAACATAGTCTGCCGCTTCGGCCTCCTGGGAGAAATAGTCTCGGATAATTGTAAACAGTTTAGCGACAACCCGTTTAAGGATTGGTGTGAAAAATTGAACATCACATAACGCTTTGCCTCTGTGAAACATCCGCAATCCAATGGACTCATGGAGAGAGCAAATAGGAGCTTGGGTGAAGGAATCAAGGCCCGCCTAGGTGAAGGAAACAAGAATTGGATTGAAGAACTCCCCCATGTCTTTTGGGCCCATCGTACGATGATTAAGTCAAGCCACGGTGATACTCCTTTCTTCTTGACCTATGGAACAGAAGCCGTCATACCCGCAAAAATCAGAATGCCAACGTACTGCACCGCGATAGTGGACGCCGTGCACAACAATGAAGAGCTACGGCTAAATTTGGACTTACTGGAAGAAAGACGTGAACGCGTAGCAATTCGTAAAGCCAATGCCAAATTGAAAATGACAAAGCACTACAATGCTAGGGTCCGAGGTGTTACTTTTAGACCTAGAGACTTTGTTTATCATAGTAATGATGCAAGTCATGCTGTGGACAGGGGGAAGCTTGGCCCAAAGTAGGAAGGTCCTTATGAGGTCACGGAAGCACTCGGAGATGGAGCGTACATGCTAAAGTCTATGAACGGAACGGTCCTTCTGCGGACGTGGAACATTGCCAATTTTAAGAAATGTTATCTCTGAGAAACGACATGGATGAGTTTGCATTTTTGATTAGGGCTTCTAATAAAGTAATCCATGTATTTTTATTTCAATTTTGTTTTTAAGTTATGAATAAAACTCCGCGGGGTCTAGCTAACCCTGCGACTTCTTTATATGAAAGATTTTCTTTAGTATAATTTACTCGTTATTCCATAAGTGCATACACAATATGAGGCATATCTTTGGATATTTAAAGGTTAAGCACCCTAATAATTGCTTGCCGTGTAAGAGGGTTGCAACCCCAACGGCCACGGATTCTGTATCCTCGTTGATTGTGTACCTAAGACGTTAGCTACATAAGCAAAGACTCTCATGGAGTATATAAGTCACTACACGTGCAAACATAAACAACATTACTAACAAACAAGGAACTACTGTACAATATAGTTACCCACAGATATTCACGGGTACATTACATCAAAAATATTGTCTAAGTGTAACAGGCTGCACTATTTCCATTCTAGATTATAAAAAGGTGGTAAAGAGATGGATCGCTGTAGTCTTGGATGTGGCTCCTCCTCTCCGTCAACCACCTCGGTCTGTGTGGCGGAATCCGCCAACAGAATTGCCAGCCCCTAGGGAGCAACGGTGGGTGCGGATATGGGAATGTCGTCTGATCTAGCATGATGCGCTGAACCAACCCCATGAGTGCGACAAATCACCCTACATTTCTTCTTTTTCTTAGCCCGGCTTATGTTAGCCGCAATAGCATTCTCCAACAGCATCTCTTCTGTCACGACCCAGGGATCTTCATGATTACGTACCTAGGGGTATATAGGGATCTTTAGTTGGGAGGAGCTAGGGCGAAGGTCACGGATCCACTAGGGGGCGTCTTCCCTGGAATCACTCTCTATGTGTAAGGATGCCATAATTAAATCTATAGGGGCATCCTTTAATTTCTCCAGTTGATCCACCAACGAATACTTTAGATCCTTCAAGTCTTGGAGGCCCTTGACATACTTGCTATCGGCCTTAGGGTCATACGCTTCAACAACCGCTAAGTCCCGGCCGGCCTTCTCATGCTCTATATCGTGCTCTAGACCTTCGCTCATACCTTTCATGAGCCCCGAAAACACAACGTTCGCAAATGCCTGTCTTAGCTCTAGGTACTCAGCACATTTCATTACGGCCAGACGCAGGCCATGCCCAATAACCCAACGACGACCCGCGAACGCTGTCAGCATATGCGAATATAACTCTTCATCAAAATCCACACATAGTTTATCCAAACGGGCATCCATCTCCGCACAACGCTTCTCAACCCTGCTATCTTCATACTTCTTGAACTCTTCAAAGGCGGCTTTTATTTTTTCCTCGCCCGTGATCTGCGCTTGAAGATTCGATGCCTGCTGGGACAACTGATTCTTATCAACTTGGAGGTCTAAGAACTGGACACGAAGGCTTTCCAGTTCCTTAGCCAATTCTGCATTTTTAGCCTCCGCGGTTTCTTCATGGCTACCTCAGCCTCCAACAAGGTCTCTAAGTTCTGTGTCCATTTACGGAGGCCGTGCACCTCCATTTCCATGGTCCTAAGGGATTTGATCTCCTTATCCAGCCTTTTTTATTTCCTCCTCCCTCGCTTGGATCCTCTGATCGCGCCTGGCTATCTTGGCTGTGGCTTTTTTCAGTAGTCTGACCTCTTATTCAAACCTCAGCCCCAGTTGCGAACCCATAACCACTTGCCGCGCCAGGTTCATATTATACTAGCTCAAAAAAATCAGCATTAGGCAAGTGGCGCAACTCAGAGAAGTACCCCAGTGGTACTATGTGGTCTACCACATCCTGGCACGCGTCCGGGGTATCCAGGTGGCAGTTGTTGGTCACGCCTCACCTTGGCTGATAGATACCCCCTGGCGACCGGTCCACAGATGGGATAAAAGCTGATTTCCCTGACCCTGGGCTCTCCACGGAGAACACACCTTGCACCTCCGTGGTAGCAACATCTTCGGCAGGGACCTCGGGGGCCGCCTTCCTGGAAGACCTGCATTCACATTATGAGACACACGTGATCTGTTAATATGACTACACCTTTGGAACACAACAACATAAAAAACATTCAGGTTAAGCTCACTTACTGGGCAACGTCCTGCTCGGGATGCGGTGGAGGCTCCGTATAAGACAATGGATCTGGGTCGCTCACGCTCTTCGCACCAGCAGAAGTCCCTTGTATAATAGGCGTGACGGTGGAGCCCGCTGCTAATCCCATTGCAGCTAGGGATTTCCCTCCAAGAGTACTCTGTACAGGGCGGAAGGCAGCATGATCCTTCCTTAATACCTTGGGCGGCGCATTTGCTTCCGCCTCATTATCACCCCTTTTGCGGTGCCTTTTGTTCACATGTGGCCCCATAGAGGCCACTTCCTTTTCCAGCCCCGGTTCTTGAACGACCCTCATGGTCGTTGCAGTTTCCACAGGAGGAACCTCATGTGCCAGTCCGTTCTAGGCTTGATCCTCCGCCCGACTCCTTCAGTAATTGATGGGGTAGGGTTTTCATTATCAAAATCCAGTGGCGACTTCTCTATGGTGGAAGGCGTCCCTGAGGATCCTGACACCACAGCTATATCCTCCATATCTATTACACGGCTCGATGTGGCAGTCAGTAGCGGTACCTCATGAGCGGCACGAGGCCGAGTCCCGGTCTTCACCTTGGCGGGGTTCGGGGTGCTGATCAAGTTGAACAAGTCCATTTCTGTAATCACACAGGAATCATTAGACTATTTTAATAAACATGTAAGTAGTAACAATAGTTTATAACACACCCACCCTGGTCATCGTCATAGAGGAATGTGGGATACACGTCGTGCCCCAGATAGTAGTTCCGACTCAGCCCTACTAGGCATAATAGGGTTTCTGGTAGTTTTTTGGAAGGGGGTACAGTGTGTATTCAATGCCGTTACGTCCGCTGCAAAATAGGAACCTGCTAATGGCATCCCATCCTTTGGGACGTTTGTACGCCATTCCACGACGGTAAGGAATATCCTCTCGTCTACCCAGAAGAATCGATTGTTCCAGTTCTTCAAGGAGTCAAGGAGCTTTATATAGCATTGCGGGGTGTTCTTCCCCGGTCGTTTTCTAAACGACATCCATCCCGAGTTGAAGGAAGGGACATAAAAGACACGAAATAAATTTAGTGTGGGAATTATGTTTTGGACGTGACAGTTGATTTCAATGTGACTCACTTTGGCCGCGCCTATCACTAACAGGTGTGAAAGATGGATTTGATAATACCCAAGGATGTCGAAGAGGAATTGTGAAATGGGGATACGATGGTTTGCAAATTCAAAGAACCTGGTGTAAACACCGACTTTGCCCTCCGGAAACTCCACGATGGGATCCCCTGGGCCAGGCAACTCAGGGTGCAAGCTTTCCGGTATACCATACTCTGAAGTAAACTCTAGAAGATACTCCTCGGAGATGGTTGACACGGCGTTCTCGAGTTGTATTGTATCCCTACCCATTTTAAATTAATTTCAAAAAAGGGCGTGGTATACTAACCTGCGGTAACGGGATTCCGTGGGAATAAGTGACTTGTTCGGTTGTATGTGTAAAAATGGCGGTTTGATTTGAAAACCATGGAAACATACACATTGATCACTGGCTCTATTTATACTATGTCCTCGACAGTTGCACCTAGTTGGATGCTTGACGCGTGTTGTAACACCCCCAAAATGGGTCGCAGCGAAAATGATGTTCCGGGAGCGTTACTTCATAATACCATTGCACAAGACATGAGAGAACGACCTCTAAACGAGTCGTTTGAAAATGATACATTGGATTTAATAAATGTTGTTACAAAAGCTCAACGGCTTAACTTGTTCATCCTTGAAAATGTAAATATTTTAGATCACGATAAATGTTTCCAAAATGTAATGCCTCTAAATCTTTATGCAATGACTCCAAAATGATTGACCATCAATGTATCTCTTTGCTCTTGTACCTCATTGACCTGAGAAAAACATGCTTTAAAATGTCAACATAAAGTTGGTGAATTCATAGGTTTGTTTATGTATAAATCAGGACCTCAAGATTACCCCGTGATTATGCAACCTATGCACCCATCACAATATGTAATTATGTTTCCCTAAGCTCATGACACTGAAGCTCGACATATATGAATGCAATATAAACATTGACACATTGCCCGTGATGATGTTCAACCCGAAACATCCCAAATCCGACATGATATACATCCGTTGGTTCACTCTGTGACACTAGTAAGAGCTACTCACCCGGATGGGGATGTCAATCCCAAATAGATCTATTTATAACATTTGCGCTTATAATCCGGTAATTGACAGTTCATGACAGTGGGCTTAGTGGGTTATCGCTACTTAGGCAAACATGTAATCAAGTTTAAACGTCCAAAATGAAATCAAGTATTGTATCTCATCATGAGATATGTAAATGAGTATGTAAATCAATTTGTAAACGAGTTGTAAATAAACATGTAATGAGTTTGAAACAACCATGTAAATGAATTTGTAAACAAGCATGTTCTCACCCCAAAAATATATGTAAAACAAGTAAAACATGGGGCTATAAACTCACCTTTAAGCAATGCGATAAAATATATCGAGATATAAACGTTGAGAAACCGAGAGAAGATAACGTGAAAGGAGCGTCGAGAGACCAAGTAAAGCTCTAAAAGCAACCTGTTAGGAATATTGTATTCATAGTTACTACTGGTAGATATAGTCATTACTACTGGTAGCATATTAGTTACTCCTGGTAGAGTAATATTGTCATAGTACTTGGACGTACCTAATGGTTACTATGGTAATGTTATGTTAGTCCGGTAGTACAAATGTAAATAGTTAGTTAGGATATGCTTGAGTTATATTA
>BQNB010020309.1:0-32500 GCA_026074375.1 Tanacetum coccineum | reverse complement strand
ATGAGACTACAGGAGGCTCATTCCATGAGTCTTCAGCTAGGTCCCGTGAAGCAACTCCCTCTGCAGGTCAACCTTCAAGAGTTGTTGAGGACCCTTTGACTCTAACTGCTTTATCTTCCCTTGTTTCCAAGTATAAGTAGAAAACAACATCCTTAGAGACTGAGCTCAAGGATAACAAAAAGACACTTGGAACTACTATAATTACCTTGGTTGGGAGAGTCAAAAAGCTAGAAGGTGTGCTCAAGAAAAGGAAAAGGAAACCGATAATATCTGATTCTGATGATGATGCTGAAAGAGTGGAGAAAGAAATTGACATAGATTCACTCCTTGCTCTGGCAAATGCTTCACTAGCTGAACAACAATCATCCTTTGTCACTCCTTCAAAAGATAACGACTCAGGGGAGTCTAAAGAACAAGATATCAACCCTAGTACTCTTGTAGCTGCTCACATTCTTTCTCAAACTAAACTGCATGCTAAGAGAGTTACCAAGTCACCAACTCAAGTTTCTTCAAGAAGTGTGAAAACATACACAAGGGCAAGTAAAGGAAGTGCTTCAGAAGACACTTCTTCTAGGATGGATTTTTCACCAAATACTGTTACTCCTGGTAATATGCCCATTTCTACTGGTAGTGGTACCATTCCTGCTGGCGTGTCAGTTCCTACGGGTAGTTCAACATTTCCTGCAGGCAGTGAACAAGTTCCTTCTGTCAGCACTTCTGTTGATAAGGGAAAGGCCTAATTGGTAGATGAACCAACTCCTACTTAAGAGAGGACTTTTAAGCAGTTAGAAGATGAAAGGCTTGGATGGGAGGCAGCTGAAAGGTTACACACTCAAGAACAGGCAGAGCTGGAGAGACAACAAGAAGAACTTCTTCGGCAAGATGAACTCTTGGCACGACAATTAGATCAGGACTTTGACATCCCTGCTCAACAAAAGAAGAGACAACAAGAAGTTCAAGCAGCTGCCATGCACTATACTAACGATGAATGGATAACAATAATGGCAAAGATTTAGGCAAATGAAGAGCTCTCAAGAACTCTCATAGGTTCTAATTTACCCGAGGGGGATTTTGCTAGTGCCATAGTGGAGATGGTTGATAGAAAGCGAAGGCAGATTACTTAACAAAAGGCTAAAGCTAGAAGGGATAGACCTATGTCCCAAGCTGAGCAAAGGGATTTTATGAGAACTTTTGTCAAGAACTAGAGTTCAGCTATCTACAACAAAGGCTGGACCATGACTTATGTGAAGTCACTCAGTGCAGATAGGCTCAAGGAAGAGTTTGAAAGCCTCCAAAGTCATCTTTCAACCCTTACTCAACAAGATTTCACAAGAGCATCAAAGAGGCTTGGTGATGAATTAGAACAACCTTTTTCAAAGAGACCTAAGCCTGCTGAGGTTAAAACTACCTCTGCTGCTATGGAGGATATAGGTGCCCAACTTCTGATTTCATCTGCAGATGTACGAACTTCTAAGGAATCTAAGGTTATGGAAGAAAAGGTGGAATCTTCAGAGAGGACTCCTAGAAAGAGGAAGTTTGTTGCTAGGAAAGGACTTCATATGTCTAAATCTACTATACCAATAGAAATAGGAGATCCTGATACTGAACACAAGATGTGTCTCAAGTATGCTTCTGATGAGGAGGATGATTCTGATTCCGACACTCTTGTTCCCTTCTATGCAGTTATAGATCGGGAATTGTTGCCTACGGGGTTAGGAACAATTAATGTCATCTACAGAAAAGACAACTCTCTCAAGTATTTCACCAGTCTACGGGAAATACTCCACTTAGTCACTCGAGAAGATTTGATGACTATATATGGCCGTGTGGTGACTTACTATCAGGACAAGGAAGCTGACAGAGTTGGTCTTATTCTTTGGGGTGATCTACGGGTTTTGATAGATTTACCTGAAGTGGATGATGGCAGTGAATTTTGGAAGAGCTAACACAAATGGAGAATTTAAAGTTGGAAGTTATATTCTTTTTCTGGTATTCATGTGTTGGAGACAGTAAGTAGCCTCGTCATTTATATGTTTGTGGACAAGAAGTATCCCCTAACTGTCAAGCTTATGGAAGGAATGCTAGATTATCAGTTGGAAATTGGTCATGGAGCAGTGGGTAACGAACTTACCACTGTAGTTCAGTTGGTTAAGTTTCTAAAGAAACAAATTGCAGATTCCAAGCATGCTGGTGTTCATGACTGGTATCGTTAATTATATAATATATCATAAATCTTTTTTGCTCTCTAAAATATATTTTTGATATATAAATTATTTATCCAGTATCTCTATACTTATTAGCTTTTGCACCAAGTGTAATAAAAGTTTTGGATGTGAAAACAGTTTTTGGCATGTTAGATGGTTATATGGACAAGAAATTTTGAACAAAAAGCAACTGTTTTCAGGGTTTGGGTGCTGGCTTACCACCACACAGCAAATGGTATTCAACTCACCATGTCTAACAGACAACAAAGAGTTGGCTAGTCCTGAGCAAACGGCTACAGGTAAAGACATAACAAATCCGTTTATATAGTTGACAACTTGCTAATAAGTTGTATGGTAATCAACTCACCATACTTCATAGTTAAGAGTTGGCTAGTCCTGAGCAAACGGCTACAGGTAAAGACATATCAAATCCGTTCATGGTTGTAATGATTTACCAAAAATCATATAGTTTTCAACTTACTATGATTCATGTTCTGAAAGTTGAAACTGGTTCTCAGTCCACCATGGATTTGACCCTTTTTGGGTGCCAAAGGACTGACTAGCCCAAGAGTGAATGGCTACTTGGTAGAGGCTCATCAAATCCATTCATGTAGCTGTGGTGGTTCTATATTATTGTTGTTCAAAGACTAATGAGATACTGACAAGACCATTCTACTTGATCCTATATTTTCAAGATTATTCAACAAGGTCAAGTGGATGGCTTACTGATGACTTATTGCTGCTTAAAGTCAACTGCACAAGCTATTTTGGATGCTCAAGGTTATATTTCAGTTTTAGATGGTGCAAAATGACTACTTTAATCCTCATGGTGCTCAAGACGAAGATCTATCATAGAAACTTGAACTTAAGCAAGTCAAATTCAAGTTTAGGGGAGGACTGTTAGGAATATTGTATTCATAGTTACTACTGGTAGATATAGTCATTACTACTGGTAGCATATTAGTTACTCCTGGTAGAGTAATATTGTCATTAGTACTGGAAGTACAATAATGGTTACTACTGGTAATGTTATAGTTAGTTCGGGTAATACAAATGTAATAGTTAGTTAGGATATGCATGAGTTATATTAGGAAGTGATTTGCATATCGCGTTTTAAAAGAATAGATCATATTAACTTCCATAAAATACATACGCACTGCATATCCTAGACTAACCTTATTCTCCAATTTGTAAAACAAAGCATGTTTCTCACCCCAAAAGTTGTAAATCATTGATATAGTAAAACATGGGGCTATGAACTCACCTTTAAGCAACGTGATAAAAGATATCGAGATATAAACGTCGAGAAACCGAGAGAAGATAACGTGAAAGGAGCGTCGAGAGACCAAGTAAAGCTCTAAAAGCAACCTAAAAATAAAGTCGCGTCTTAGAATTTATATATATTACGCGAATAATTTTTTTTATTATAATACTCTATATTTAGGTTTATAAAATGACTACAATGTTACCGAGTTTAATACAATATATTTCTAAACTTATTTAAATGACCCTATCTTATATATTTGATATAGAAATTAGGGTCAGGTTAAAACTAAACTATAGCATTTACATGTCATTGTTAATTAACTTCTTTATTCTGTCAGACAAAATATTATATAAATTAAATAAATAAGTTACGCCATAGATATGCACACCAACATGGACTTTTGTTATAAGACAAGAAAACGACGTATGGAGTCACGGGTGACCCACAAAACCCATATTGTTTAAGATTAAATGGACATGATTTCATATTATTTTTAATAGTATATGATATTTAAATGGTGTGAGGACTAGGTTTAAAAAGGCTTTGCATGCTAGGATCAAAAATGTAAACAACATTAAGCTATAGGGACTATATTCTTAAAATAGTATAAACTAGCATGCTACATTCTTGCTGTAACTTGCGTTTAAGGAAAGAGCAAAGAACCAGACTCATCTTTATAAACATATATTCATGTTTGATTCGAACCATAAATTAGAGTGTAATATTTTAGACATTAAGCAATCTTACTATATTCATTATATACGATTCAATAACTGTGTAAAGACCCAAAACCCACTTCTTCATGACTAGTAATAGTAATTATATCATATCGACTATTTTTACGTTTTCGTTCCGCTAGTGACTTAAACAAATTTTTATGAACACTGACAACCATTTTCTTATAATGATCTATTATAGTCTCTTAAGTGACACTTCTTGTGAGTCGTGGAAAAGAAGTAGACATATTACGATCAACAAATAAGCATGAATGTAAACCGAAGAGTATACCTCCAAGCCAAACTGAATGATTCAAGGTAAAACGAACACAAGTACGTACGCCAAATCGAACGCGGATACGAACACTTAACTAGATTATAACACAAGCTTGATCTCCTTGTAAGAATACTTAGTAGACTTTGAAATTCTTGTATGGTGACTAGCTTTCTGCCGTAGGTTATAGTAGTATGGAGAGAGTTTGTGATTAGTTTTTGCTTGTAAATGATATGTGTGAGTTCTACACTTTATAGATACTATACATATAGCAAGACCAAGACCTTAGAAAACTACTCTACAAAACCATGGCAGTTGTCTCTTGTATCCGGTTTGAGAAACAAAAGGAGGGGACAAGAACTTGTTTATTGATTTAGTACCCTACTAAACTTATTTATTAAGTAGAATGAAGAGAATGTTGCATACTTTTCCAACAAGGATGTAACACTACATGGTATGAAGCTTGTGGTTTCTTCTCCCTTGTGTTGTAGCCGTGAGTTTGAGGGACAAAGGAGGGACAAGAGAGTGTTTAATATTTATCTAGGGTTTACTCTTGTGTAAGTGTAGTTTTTTTTGTATTAAGGACACACTAGACTTAGTATTATAATACTTGAGCTTCTAGGTTTAGGAGATATGCTTGTTCTTTAGAGATATTGATAAGACTAGGTTTAGAAGTATGGTTTCTTGCTTGTTTAAGTTGTAACCGTGAGTTTTGATATAAGGAGGGGACAAGAGAATGTTTTTAATGTATTTAATACAAGGTTAGGGTTAGGGACAAGTTTAGGTTTAGCCTTGCTTTGTGTAAGATAGAATGACAACATGTTCATGCTAGTTTTATGGTTTCTTGATGTTCTTATCACCTTGCCGTGCGTTTGTGCACAAGGAGAGACAAAAGGAGTTTCTTGATCCATTGGTTAACAACTATTATTGTTTAATGATGTTAGTGGAGGTGTATGGATTTAATTTCAAGTATAGGTGTTATATAAGCATGAAATTCGGCAAGGGGCTGATTTTAGACAATAGTTTATGAGGTTTTTGAGCATTATGGGTATTAGTGGGTATTTGTTGAAGTGTAGGTGGGTTTACGGTTTGTCATGCATGCAAATTGTAGTTTTATTGCGTTACGTAAACGTTTTACGTAACTAATAAAAATAAAAAGCATAAAGTTATAAACTATCATCCTAATAACTTATAACACTTACTTGACGTAAACATTTATTTGTTTGATGCCTGTTTACGTAAAAATACTCATTTTTAGTTTACGCGATTTAGCTTAACGATAAAAATTAAAAGTAAACGCGTAAATGTTTAAAATAATTAATTGAATGTTTATTGACGTAAAAGACGTGAAAATGTGAATTGTTACACGTGTCCTCTAATACATTTTTGGATGGTTGCGATTGCGAGGTAGGTGAAACGGTTATGGGCCCACGTGTCCCATCATTCAGCCGTTTTTGCCGTTTCTCGATAAATGGATCCTATTCTTGCGCTACAGGGCTCAACATACGGTATGGGAGAGTAAGCGTTTCCAGGAAGGTTCGACGTATTTGGTAGTCTAGCAACCGTGACCGCGGTCCCGACCACGGCCACGTCTACTAGACTAGGGGGACATGATGGTGTATAGTATGGACCGGCCCGACCCATACTATTATAGGTTCGGTAGCTAACGATGGGCTTTCGGCCCACACATCGCCGTCACGGCCGCTTGGACCTACCTGTCGCGGCTGCCAGCACGTGGTCCGTGGCCGTGGTATCTTTCCGAGCTATTTTTAGGAAAAGATAACCTAACTAAATAAGAGATATACTCGGCTTATTTAAATAGGTTAGAATAATTCCGAATCCCTCATATGTCGGACGTATCTTGGGCCGAAAGTCATGGAAACCCTAAGGGTTATCTAGCCTATAAAAGGAACGCAATCGTGATCAATACAGGTATCTTGCAAACTGAAACCCTAATTACATTCGATTACTCCCAAAAACTATATACTTACTCTCACGCCGGAGTCCAATCGTGGGATCCGCTCCCACGATAAGATTAACGGTGTTTTATTCCTTGTGCAGGGCCCTCCAAACAAGTTCACTAAGTACAAGAACAATGTGCTACATACCCGAATAGTTGCCTATTCGGACTCAACAAGACCCGACCTAATTTCTGTATCAACAGATTAATATTTTATTATTTCTCATTTGATCTCAAATCGTTATATCTAGGTTCAGGCTTTATTTGAGCAAGCAACACATTCTGAAGATAATTATGAAAGAGTGAGGGAGTTGTTGAGCATGTAATACCACAATATTTTTCACATTTTAACATGCCTCTATTCTAATTTACGAGTTTTTTGTTTTTTACATTTATCATTTGCGGTCCATGAAAATCTGCACTTTGATAAAGTGAAGGGTTCGCCTTTCAAAAAAATTAAAAAAAAGTGAAGGGGTTCTTGGAGTCGCATCCCGAGTATTTTAAGGTACAGCCAAAAGTTCAATATAGACCAAATATTTGTTATAGACTCAATGAACCAATCCTAGCCACTCATTTTTTCATCAAAAATAAAAAAACCCACTTTCCACATTTAAAAAAAAATTAAATATCTCACACACTGTTAATCGTTACGCAAAACAAAACATATCATCGCGACGAGAATTAAATTATCTTTCTATAGAGGGGCGACACTATGTACTTTCGACGAACTTTTTTTTATGATTTTATGAAGTCATATACGATTTTATGAAGTCATATACGATTTTATGAAATCATATACGATTTTATGAAATCATATACGATTTTATGAAATCATATACGATTTTATGAAATCATATATGATTCGTTATACGAATCATATATGATTCGTATGACGAATCATATATGATTTTCGCAATTCGTGACTGAAACAAAATTGAAAAAAAGTTCGTCGGAATCACAAATCATATATTCAAATATGACATAGATTGCACACTTTCACCTAAAAATCATATATGATTTTATGAAATCATATATGATTTTATGAAATCATATATGATTCGTTATACGAATCATATATGATTTTCGCAATTCGTGACTGAAACAAAATTGAAAAAAAGTTCGTTAGAATCACAAATCATATATCATATATGATTTTATGAAATCATATATGATTTTATGAAATCATATATGATTCGTTATACGAATCATATATGATTCGTTATAAGAATCATATTTGATTTTCGCAATTCGGGACTGAAAAAAAAATCGAAAAAAAGTTCCTCGAAAGTATATCGTGTCACCCGTCTACTGAAAGATAAAAAAATACTCGTCGCGATGGTGTATTTTTTGTCGTGTGACGATTTACCGTTTGTAAGATATTTTATTTTTAAAAAATAGGTGAAAAACGGGTGATTATTTTATTTTAGGTTGTACCGAGTTAAGATCAACATAGACAATCACCTGTGCGTTGCAAACCCACCAGAAAGTTTAACCTCCAAATTGTTTTCTTTCAGGTACATTTTGCGTTCATACCCGTGCGATGCACGGGCTTTGTTTTTCGATAAAAATATGAGATTTTGCATATGTATAGGGTCTCTTTTATTAACTTGCAAAATAAGTTACTTGCTGTAAAAACATTGTGCGCCAATATGTGTTCTTTTGTTTCAACCAAAAACACGTCTTATAAGTTTGATAAGCTTTGCAGTAACTTTAAAAATTGCAGTACCTTTAAGAACTGATATTTACTCTACTCTAGACAAAAGTTTGTATAAAAGATAATTAACATACCAAAAGAAATCATAATAATTTTTGAAATCTTTGGTACATCTGATTCCAAAAGCATAATCCTAAATATTAAATATTTATGTTAGGCATATGTTACTTGACATTAACGGTCTCATGCTAAACTAATGTAAGTAACAATTTGATCCCGAGTTTACTTAATACACTTTGACCTATTGATTTTGACGCCCAACACCACAAAATATAACTCGGTATCAGTACATGTCTCTTCACATTTGCATGTATATAGCATCAATACTATGTGCATCAAGTGTATTGTATTAGAACATTAAAATGTTAATCTTGTTTGTTTTGGTCATCCAACTTGCTATGGTTGGTTTTTCGTCCTCGAGCTCAAATTCATCTTCCGCCTCGATCTCATACTCGTCTTCGTCCTCGAGCTCATGCTCACTTTCATACTCGATCTCGTTGTGGTGGTGGTGGTCATGGTCTTGCTTTTTGCCCTTCTTTTTAGAGTAACCCCTAAGTTCATACAACCTTTTGGACCATACTGAAACACCTAAAAATGCTAATAAGGAATTTTAATAGTTACTTTGACTACCACCTTAAACCTTAAAAATAAAGAATGAAATGACATACTTTTTTTTTTGAACGGCAAAGATGGAATATATAAAAAAAAGAAACTTTAAAGCCAGATCAAACCCAAACCCATATTCAATCAGAGAGAAGCGTCAAGACCAATAGACACAATGCCTGATGTTGGAGCAGGATCTGGAGCACGCATTCCATGTCCGTTAAAACCTTGTAAAATGGCTGATGGCGCAATTGCCACACCAACAGGTGTGGGTGTGGGAGCAGTGTTCGTGGGGTGAACAACGTACAACACTACAACTTACTGTTCCCAATCGCTTGAAGGTATCTATACCTTGATCAAGTTGTATTAGCATTTTAATTAGTTCACTGTTTCTTCCATGGCAGATGAAACACAATCACACATTGAAACACTATCTTCTGCAATGCCTTTTGCTACATCCAATTATCATATTCAGATTGTTTTGTATCCCATAATCACTCTTAATTTTTGACACCTTTCCCCCTTGGAAGCCTTCCTGTAATACGAAATGAAATGTAAATAATAGCATGTAAAGATTTCATCATGTGAATCAAGGCTGATAGCACCAATGTTCAAAGACAAAGGAGGGAAAAAGTCAATAAGCAACTACTTTATTCGTTGATTCATGTTTTATATAGTATTTACAACTTTTAAACCATGTAACCAATTATCCACATGTAGTTTCGGCGGTTTACTGTAGGTTTTTGGGGAAAATTTTAAACTTTTACTCATGATTTGGCTGCAAATAAGAACCGAACCTGCTCAGGCATGGGTTGGTAAGGCAATCCATCTACCTAAAATATGTCCACGTATTAATTTTCTAATTTCTGATTAGGTTTTAATTTATGCAAAGCACACATACGGAGCGAAATCAACAATGTAATGTTAACTCTATAACTTTCATAGACTTGGTATATAACAACGTACAATTTCGTTAGGGTTCAGGGATTGTGAAGATTTTGCAGTAAGAGCAAGCACTGTCAAGCAAAAGGGATGCTGAGAGGACTTTATATGCGAGGGTTTTGTTCGCTGCATATGTCTTGGATGCAAGATGTGCCGGTTTAAAGACTGCAAATGCAAAAGCTACAATAAAACAACCTACCATGACAATGCAACATAGTTCATCATTCAAAGTAACTATGCACAAAGCTACCAACTATCAAAACCACGTATATGGAACAATAAGCTAAACAAAGTGTATGCCTATGTCGGCACCAAGTCCTTGCATCCTGCTCATGCTGGTCTATTCAGCAAAAACATGAGTGTGCGAGCTTCTTAGTAAGCCTTTAGGAAAATGGGTCATCCAACCAAAAGTAAAGGCGACCAAACTAAATGTTTTATGTTGTTTTACTAATATGTATAGGTTACTGAATCTGATCCACAATTATTTACTAATAAATGCAGATGAATATATGATATTATGTACATGCGATGATCATGAGAACATTGATGTCAATTCTAAGATTGCGTAGTGATCCAATAGCTTAGTTCATGTCTTTTTGACTCTTTTTAACATGTTACCTGAACTGCCTATTGCCTAATCAACTGGAGTTTTCACTTATGCAAAAGATGTTCTTGGTTTATGGTAATCATGAAGAAATTTTATGGTCATTAAAATTTTTGGAACACCTAAATAAATAGATAATAAGTGAATATTCTATGCAGTAAAAGAAAAACAAAACCTGGTGATAAAGTTATGTTTTAAGCTGCAAAAATCAGGTTTGAATGTCCAGGGAAAGTAATTATGTTTCGTCTCTTTGAGATCGATACCACATTCTCACTCCTACTGGTTATAGGTAAACACACTCGCCAACTAAACTTAAGCACACACTTCATCCAAAGAGTTAATGCACATCTTATTATTATGTTCATCTGGATTAGGTTAATAACACATCAAGATATGGAAGGCAAGAAATAAATTGGGTACAAAAATCAACCGGTTTACAACTGAGATTATACCAATATAAAGATAATTGATACACACACTATTAGTAACTTGTTAGCTAATCACTTTTCGAGCTAATGACCTAAAGTTTAATAGAAAAAATCGATAGAAAATACCTTCAATTTTGGTCTCTCTCTTTCAATATCTTCATATATGAAGATGCATTTGTCACTGTCTTTCCCATTTGCTTCACCGTATTCTCTTGTTGCAGGCGCAATACAATATTCGACTGAAACAGTTAAAAAGTAGCATCGTTAAACTCACATCTAACAAACAAAATTTTGGACTTTTTTCTTGTATGGTTTAATTCTCATAGCTCATATACCTCAAGAAAGTCAAGCCCTGGTTTAAGATCAGACTCTTCAAGTAAAATACGACCGTTGTCTCCCCCCTCATATAAGTTTCTTGCAGGAGAGAAGCCACGAACAATAACATTTCTTTTTCGCTCCAACTCTCTATCAAGCTTTAACAATTGTCGTACATTTTTGTGCTATCAAACTTCTTCTGATACGCGACTACCGCCGTCACAAATTCCTACAACCACTTACAAAGGAATTACTTTTGGTGGGGCTGATTTGTAGACGCTTTATGTATTTTTTTTTTACTGTAGCTTTTTTAATCATGTATCATATCAGAGACCAACAATATTATAGCTAATATTTATTTACCTGCTGCATCGCTGACAAAATCATTGTTGACAGCATACAACTTTCTGATATGCAAACAGCAAAAGCAAAAGTAAATGTTGTAGCATATAACTTCCTCGACCCAGTTGACCTAATTTTGTGGGAAAAGAAAACAACATGTATGTCTGACACACCTTCAGCAAATGGCTGCACCTCGAGTGACTCGCCAACACCCCTGCATTATAATCAAATGTAAATAACCATTGTAGAATCATTGAGCAATTCATATGGTGATAATTATAAGAGCTAGCAAGGATACCATGGAAATTTATTAGATACTATGAAAATTCAAAATCAGTTGTAATAACCGCTCCAAAGTTCTTAATTAGAAGTTTAAAGCATTTGAGCTACCTGAACACAAACTTTACACGCTGCTATATCCAAAGCCGCGTTCCCATGCATCATAACTCGGTAAGCTGAATATTGTACATGCGCCTTCTCCATCAACAGTAGGGCCCCAAGAGGAAGGACCTGCACATACGCTAACAATGCAATCCACCTGCATAATCACACAAATTTTAATGCTTCTTAATCAACATATAAACCTCATGCTTCTATATCGAAAAAAGGAGTCTAATACTTCTGAAGTTTCATACATGTTTCTTGATATGAATGTCCTTAAGGTAACTAAATATAAAATCAGTTGTAGCAAATACGCATAAAGTAACAAACCTCATAGTCTCGAGCGCTTAACACGATTTAGCAAGCGCTTTAGCTACAGTTCTTGTTCTTGTGTACATTGCCCAAACACCTAAAATCGGATTTATCAACAGAAAAAAGAGCTACAATGTGTTTAACCTGCGAGATAAAAAGCAATCATAGAAAAAGTGATACTCACATTTTATCAAACACATGATGTACATTTTACCATGTTCCATAAGACTTGGTTTTATTTTTACCCTTAAAAGAATCTCTAATTAATCAAATCAAATTATAACCAATTATTAAACATTTAGGATTATACAAACTAAAAAAGAATTAAATACTTGAATACCTGTTCAAAAGCAAAGGAATCGTTATATGTATGCGTTCATTACGGATTGATATGTGAGGCCTGCAAAATCAAAGATTAAAACAAAATTAACTGATCAAGAATTGCAAAATGGGATGGTAAATATGAAGTGAGATAAAGCTGTAAGAGATTGGCTGAATATTGATCCAGTTTAGGCAGCTTTCAGTCTCTATAAACTTGATGGAATCATCTTTGGTATTGATTGTTGCCCTAACTATGGTGACTGTAGGGATTCTAAAACCGAGCTTCATTCATGATAAAGGCAGTTTTGATCACTCATATCCCTGTATTCAATGTACTGTGAACACCCGGCTGTATTATGCAAGCTTAAAACTTTCTTCTTTTTCATTATACTATGTCATTAATACTGCCTATTCAAATCCACCAACTCAATCTTATTTAGTATAAGATTTACCATTTTTTTTGCTAGGCAACTACAAAGTATGACTTATTATTAAGGGCTAATGACTTAAAAAGTCATTTAACTTGACAAATTTTGTCTTTGTGTGTAGTCATTTTATTTTTTCTCAATATGTCATCAAACTTTCCAAAGTCTATCATTATGTGTATTTTGTGACTATTTTACCCTTATTTTTTCCAAATTTCGAAGGGTAAAATGGTCATTTTACATGTCAGAATGGTCATAAAATACACACAATGATCGAATTTTGAAAGTTTGATAATATAATGGGAAAAAAAAGAGATGGCTACATACAAACACAAAAAGTGTCAAGTTATATGATTTTTTAAGTCATTAGCCCTATTATTAATGTGTAATTTGGGGTAACAAAGGAGGTGCTATTGTCACTATAAAAGGAGTTACCGACCTTGTAAGAGCACAGGGAGTCGTGGTGTCAAACTTTTGGTGCCAAACTCCAAAAGTGGTGTCACGTCAGCAAAATGGAGTTTGGCACCAGAAATGCCATGGCACCAGAATTCAGTGGGAGTGGTTTGGCACCAGAATACTGGTGCCATAGCATTTTTTTTTAAATAAACTCAAATTAAATTTTATTCAATTAAAACATATTAAACATTACATAAAACTTAAAAATTACATAAAACTTAAACATAAAACTTAAACATTATTGAAGTAGAAGATGTATTGAAAGTGTGTGTGAAGTATGAAATAAAAAGGGGGTATTTATAGGATTTTTAAAGGGGAAAATTGTGATTTTTGGGGTATTTTTTTAAATATCCGCTCCCCCTAACGGATAGATTTAAATAAATATAAAAAAAATTAAAAAAAAATAATAATAAAATAAAATAAAATTATGTTTGGCGTGGGCTGTTAGCCACGGCGCGAGAAGGCTTGGCGCGAGCCACGGAGTGGTGCGCCGTCGGCCTTTCTCGCGCCAAGGCTTGGCGCCAACCTACCAGCCATCCGTTCCCTTTGCTCTAAGCAATGAAAACTTTTTTGTTTACTTGTGTTTTACATTGTATTTTTGCTCATGTGTTTTATATAGTAAACTTTTACATGTACAAAGACATATGCAGACTTCCTGAACCATTATTCTCAGTAAGTGTATGTTTTTTTTCCTTAATTAGCAATTAGCAACCTATTTTGCTATTTAAACTACCAACTAATACTTCAATTTTATTGTTTAATTAGGGATACGGTAACAAGGCCTCATGTCATTGAACGAGTAGCTGCTGACCAGATTTATTGCCAACTGATAATAGTTGATTAACTTCACTTGTATAACATTGTTTTTTTGGCAGTTCAAGGCCAAGATTGTGTTTATATACTCCAGGGAAAACTTTGCTATTGAGAAGTTTTATTCCTCACGGTCTTGTAGATTATGGGGAAGGTAACTTAATTAAGATTAATTATCACAAACATCTCTTCTTTATTTACATTCATTAAAGATGTTCTTGAATTTTTCGTTTTCTTTTTCTTATATCGGCAGTTTTGTACTTGGCACTATGGCATGGAGTAGACACACGAGCTCATATTTATTTTTTGCCACTACTCTTTTTTCCTTCCTTTTATTGATGATTTTTCGATTATAAATTTTCAAAGAAGAATGATTGTATGATTAGCGGGATCATAATGTATTGCCAGTTGTCAGTAGCGACTAAAAAATTGACTCGTTGTGATGGTGAGGAGGCGAATGGTTTAACGATTCCGAAAGTGACGGAATTGAGGTTTTTAGAGTGTCCGATGGCGCCGAGGAAGCGCAAGCCGGTGAAAAGAAGTGAGAATAGCGAGAAAGTTTAGTTTTTTACTTCACATGTGCTGGATTTGTTTTTTAGAATTTTGCAAATGTTTGGAAGGTTAAATCGAGTTTTTGGAGTTACTTTTGTTTACATATGTTTTATTATGAGAGTTTGATGTACATATTGTGTATATGAACATTAATAAGAATATAAGATGATATGATTTTTAGTGATATTATTGTCTTGCTGATTTTGGGTTTTCATGATTAATGATGCGGGTCTTTTCCCTTGAACAATGTATGCAGTGTAAATGAATTCAATCTTGAGTAGTTAAGTTATTTACATTAGACTAACTTGTGAATGGAAATACTATATCATGGAAATACTACATCAAAGGGAAGTTTTTGAAATTACCATTTCGATGGTTTCTTCCTTTCATCTTCGCCAAAAACTTTAGAGTTTTTCATGGCATGTTTTTTTTTTGAACGACAAATTGTGGCTACATGGCCCCTAGCCCAGAAGGCGTAGCGAGCCCACACAACCAGGTTGGGTCCAGCCCAGAAGGCAATGACACCCTTCCCTTTAAAGACGCGGGAGGAACCACGACTTTTTAAGCTTTCTTTTAGATTACTTTAGGCAATGTGAGTTGTTTTGAGGTGTAAGATAAATCTATTTTTTTGAACTAAGTGAAAAATCTTGTTATGTTGAGTTTAGAATGGAGCTAAAATGATAATATTAGCTTATGGCAGTTTTCTTAATGAAAGAATATATCCGATGACTCATCTGATCTCATTCTCTTTTCAATCCTGTTAATCATCATTCATTGAATAACGTCTTGATTATTGTCGTGCGATCCGTATTGTTTTTTCTCTCCCGTTCGTTTTTATATTGTGCCCCCCTTTTTTTTTTTCTTTCTTTTTATCCCTTTTTTCCCTTTCTTTTTCATTTTCTTTCCCTTTCTTTTTTTCCTTTTTATTTTTCTACCTTTCCTTTTTCCTTTCCTTTCCTCTTCTTCTTTTTGTCTTCCTCTTATTCTTCCTTTTTTTTCCCTTTTCCCCGCCCTTCATTTCTTTTTCACCTCCCGTTTTTTACCCTCTTTTTCCCTTTCCTTTGAGAGCGGGTTTTATCCTTTTCTTTCCCATTCTGTTTTCTTCCTTTTCCCCCTTTCCCACCTCTTATTTTTTTTCTTTTACCATATTAACTTTTTTTCCTTTTACCTTCTCTTCTTCTTCCCCCCTTTTCTTATTATTTCATTCCCCCCCCTTTCCCTGTGGGGGCTTATCATCTTCGCCAAAAAACTTTAGAGTTTTTTCAATGCATGTTTTATTTATTTGAAACGACAAATTGTGTGGGGGCTACAAATTGCCCCCGCCCCCCTAAAAGCCCCGAAGGCAGTAAGCGAGACCAACAACAACCAGGTATTAATGGGGTCCCCAGCCCCCCAGAACAGCCAATGACCCACCTATACCCTTAAAGACGCGGGAGGAACCACACTTATTTAAGCCTTTTCCTTTTTAGGATTTACTTTAAGGCAATGGTGAAGGTTATGTATTTTTGGAGGGTGTAAAGAATAAATCCTATAATTTTTTTTTTTTTTAACTAACTTAGTGGAAAAAAACGGCCTTTGTTTTTTATGGATGAGTTTAAGATATGGAGCTTAAAAATGTATAAAAAAGTTGTAAGCTTTAATGGGTCAGTAGATTTTTCTTAATTAAAGAAATATATAAACAAATAAAAGTTTAGGGCCTAATCCCAAAGCCTTTATAACAATGTTTCCCCCCCCTTTTTACAATGTCTTTATGTGTAGGTTTTTGAAAACAAATCTTAAATGATAGTTTGAACTTTATATAACTTCTATTAGTAAACATACTTGTTAGAATATCATGTACATGACGTCAAGTTACATTTTGTGAAAACTCTAATTAGACAATGCTTTTGTTTTTATATGGATCAAATGACACATTTAATTTTCTTCAAGTTTAAATAAATTTTCTATACTTTTGAATAAAGCTGTTGAATTTATAAACCATTTTTATGATGATCTATGAAGTTGTATATATCCTTTTTTATAAGATAATATAGTTTCTTAAGAAATATATTAGCTGATAACGTTTGCTTTCCTAAAATAATCTATAACGTTTACTTTCTCCAAAACAATATTATGAGTTAAAAATAAAGTTTTGCATGATATACGCGTTTTGTTTAAACTTTCAGACAAAAAATCTAAGCTTCACGTAATGATAAAGTTTAGAATCATAAACATTAGAGATAAATGAATTAAAGTGAATCTTCATACGAAATATGCTTTAGAGAAAATAACACAATTTATGGACTCCACACACTTTCTTATGTCTCTAGGTTTATTTTCTTCAAAAGAATTTGTACTCGATTATCACTATTAAAACATTAACTTAAGCTAAATTTTCCCTTTAGAAAACTTCTAAATTTTGACTTTTGTCATACCGAGATTATATTCTTTTTTTCTAAATCATTTGCTATCTTAAAAAATGAGTTTATAACTTTAACAAAATTTTAAGAAAAAAGCCCTATTCTAAAAAATGAGTTTATTTTCTTTTTTTCAAAAGTATTTTATTTTATCCCCTTAAATTCTCTGGGTACTTTAAATATACCTTATGTGTCGATGTATTATTCATATAAGGCAACTGGATTACTCCTACGAGGGTTAATGTTTATTATATATATACATAATACATGTTGTAAGAGTCATGACTCAAGCCCAATTGTGAGCTTGTGATCCATTAGGTTTATGGTCGGGTAGAGAGTTGTAAGCGAGAGAACATGTTTTTTTTGTGAGTTGATGGAAAGTCACGAACGGCCATTACGACCGGTCTTATATATCAAATCTTTTACACGTGCGGTCAAATAAGTGTAATCTACTTTATAATTTGCAGAACAAAATGTTTCTAAGACTACCAAAGTTTCAAACTCTAAAAAAGTAGCTTACAACTTTATTTGAGGTCTCATTTATGTGCATAAGTGTATAAATGATAAATCTTTTGTTTTGCGTTACAACAACTTGACCAGGGTTGCATCTTAGACCTAACTTTCTAAATTGATCGTCTCAAGGTCTCGAGGGGCCAAAAGCAAGAACGCCGTCTCAATGAATAATCACCTACGTCAACCGCATTGTTCTGAAAAACTGAGACAAACAAACACATTCTCTAAAATATATTGTAAAGCATTTGAAACTTTTTATAAGAGTAAGTCTTTGAAATTTAAAGACAAAAAATTACTATAAAAAGAAAATTAAAATATTGATGCGAAATCAATTTAAAATCTTATTTCATACTATAGTAACCGCCCATACCCAAGGTCTTTAGTTTAGTGGTCCATCGACCTAGAGGTTGTGCGTTCAAGCCTCGCTAAAGGCATTTGTGAGATTCTTTGTGAGATATGTGGTATAGGTGTAAAGAATTGCCGCTCTAAAAAAATATAGTAATCGCCTCTAATAATGATATCTTTTAATAGAATTGTTTAAAAAAAACTCACTAAACTTATAACCATCAATTTAATGCTAAAATTTTAAAAATAAAAATGTTGATCATTTACACTAATAATAATTTATACGTTCTGCTATTAAAAAACATATCTCTACTACTTTAAAAATATTTAAGACATGCTAAATAAGAAATATTAAAAATGAAAAACATTTGCTCGATACAAAAATAATCATTTGGTACTCGTCGGCGCATTCTCCAAAAGATATGTTTAGCATTTTCTTATCTTTAAAAGCCTCATGCAATGATAAATCGTTTTCTTAAAACATGTAGTTGGTCAAACTTACAAAGGTAATGGGCTAATCCGTAACTAACTACATGCATATGTCGGTTAATTAAATTCCTTTTAAATACAAGAAAAAATTTCCCATTCAACGAACAAACTAAAACTTGATCGTAAACCAGGCGAGAAACATAGTCGACTGAAGGAGTTGATCAAATTCGTGAGGTAAGTTATACAAAGCTTTTTGGTTATATATTGAATGACGTATACGTAATAATTATGAAATTTAAAGATGGTTTGAGATGCTGGGCAACTTTTGGTGTTAAGAGTAATCAGGGAGACATGACACGAATTTCATTACAATCGTCGTTTCTTGATGCAGGCTGCTGGTACTTATTTGATTCAAAGGAGCGACTTCGTCAACAAAGATCTTATTCTGTTTTCAATGGCTGATCTCCAAAGATCAATTCCATCAATGGTGGATGGGTTGAAACCTAACCAACGAAAGATCCTATTCTGTGCTTTCAAGTGGCCCATTATTGAGGAAATTGAAGTTTCTCGATTCAGTGGTTATGTGACTGAGCACTCTGCTTATCATCATGGTGAGGCGAGTCGATTCAGTACCATTATTGGCATGGCCCAAGATTATGTTGGTAGTAACAACATTAACCTTCTTCAGCCGAGAGGGCAATTTGGTTCACGTTTCATGGTGAGATATACAATTTAAACATTTTACTGTTTTGTGTACATTTTTTGGGTAAAGATCTGTTTTGTGTTTTGTGTACATTGCATATGTTAAAGTCTATTATTCTTTTGCAGGGTGGTAAAGATCATGCAAGTGGCAGACAGCTTTACACTCAGCTCTCTCCTATCACACGATATCTTTTTCACAAGGCGGATGAACTTGTTCTCAACTACTTGTATGACGATTATGGTCGATCCATTGAGCCTGAATGGTAGTAGTTGGTGTATTTTTATAAGTATATTTATATTGTTTGAATTGGTTGTTATATTGATTCAATTTTTCTTTTGAGAAAGGTTTATTCCAATCATCCCAATGGTTCTGGTAAACGGAAGTAAAGGAACAGGGACTGGACGGAGTTCGTTTATTCCAAGTTATAATCCACGAGACATTATCACTAATCTAAAACGCCTACTGAATGGTGAAGCAATGGTGCCTATGCATCCATGGTATAAAGGGTTCAAAGGAAATATAAAGAAGAAAACAACATCAAAGGATTCGGGATACACCACAATAGGAGTTATGGACGAAAGAGAGGACAGAAATATTCTCAGGATCACTGAACTCCCATTAAGGAGGTGGACTCAGCAATACGAGAAATTTTTGGAGGCAGCAGAGGATGGGAAGGACATTTGGGTAAATTAACAAGTTTTAAATAGTTAACGAATATATTGTATCTTTATTTTATTACCTTTATAGCTCTTATATGGCAAACCCATGTTGTTTTTGTAGTATTATTACACGACTCAGTATCGTGATGAAACTGTGCATTTTGAAATTACCATGACTGAAGATCAAATGAACAGAGCAAGGCAAGAGGGATTCTTGAAGAAATTTAAGCTAACAACTACATTAAGCACAACTAACATGCGTCTGTTTGATGCAAATGGTGTAATAAAGAAATATGACACACCTGAACAAAGTAACTACGATATCCATAAACGAAAAGATTGATTTATGCTCTTAATTGGTTCACTGACTATTCATATTCATTCTGTCTACAGTTCTTGAGGATTTTTTTCACCTTCGTCTTGACTTTTATGAAAAGAGGAGGGTAAGTTAGATACTTATGTATGGGGTATATGGCTTTATTTCATGTCCTTGTTTAAGACTCTGTACTAATCCAAATGTGGTCATGGCTAACAGAAAGCTTTGCTTCGCGAGCTCGAGAAAGCTATAAAGCTACTGAAAAACAAAGAGAGGTATATCTGTTTAGTTTGTGACGAAAAGATTGACATGTTCAAAATAAAGCCCGTTGACATGCTTGATGAGTTGGAAAAGAATGGTTTGGAGAAAGTGGAGGAAGGATATGATTACTTGCTCTCTATGAGTTTTATGTCATTTACAAAAGAGAAGATAAAGGAGTTAAAGCAAGAAATGGCTGGAAAGGAGAAAGAGTTAGATGCGCTCAACGAAGCAGATCCCAAGTCTTTATGGCAAGCAGATCTTGTTGCTCTTGATGAACAACTCCGCCTTGATGTGAGAAATGAAACCTATGAAACCTTTATCTTTGCTAATTTTCTACAATGTAATACATGACTAGTGATTATGTGAACTAATAAAAATATCGCTTGCAGGGAAATTATCCTTCAGCAAAATCACCCCCTGAGATAGCAGAAGGTAAAACCATTTTTAAAATGATTTATGCATGATAACCGTTCAGTATTGGCATGTCAAGTTTGTGACTAACATAAGTTATTTAAACAACAGAAGCTTCAAGGAAGAAAGCACCAGCAAAACGAGCTGCAGCCAGTCCTTTACCACAAAGGGCGAACAAGAAGAGATGACTTATGCCATCAGCAGGACAGGAGCAGCAAAGATTAAAGGTGCAGCTGATGGTGTTCCGTCTAAGAAAAAGAAGATGAAGTTTGTGACTAACATAAGTTATTGATTATCTATCTACGCACTCTCTAAAATTTGCCAACTAATACTATAAACCTAGCCCGCTCATTGGGTGGTTTATGAAGCTAGCTAGTATATATAAGTATATAACGGTAATACCAGCGCATTCTACAAGCTTTGTACGTACGCTCCACTACATGAATTCATTAAACCAAATACTCGTATCTGATACAAATAATTTGGTTTAGGTAATCAACATACAACAGCAACTATTGGTTGAGCATTATAGATTTTTTTTTCTCAATTTAGGATAATAAGATATAAGATATGGATTATATAGGAATTCCATATCCAATCAGATGGATATGTGGTGCTTGCTATGTACGTAGTGTACAGTACAAAGTTATATAAACTCACAACAAAGTGTGATAGGAACTATGCTTGTTATATACAACGGGTGAAGTAAAAGTCGCCAATTGTGGAAATTTGTTATTAAAAACTAGTTTTAATCACGGGGTTCCGACTTAAAATTTCAACAAAGTTATAATTCATCTATTTATATGTTTGATTATTTTTTAGGATTGTTTTTTTTAATTTATTTATATGTTTGATTATTTTTTTAAAATACAATAAATGTATGTGTTCTAAGATTTATTTAATTTAACATTATTATAAGCCTTACATATTTCTTTTTATCTAAAAGTATAACCTTATACAGTGTTACTTTTTATTTTTATGATTCAAGTGAAATGGATTTTAACCTACATGCTAAAAGACGTTGGTAAATCAGTTTCCCACATAAAAAAGGCTTGCAACTGTGGGAACTGACAAAAAAGGTGTCACACCATGATGTGGGCAAAATGGTCAAATTTTTCTCAATCAAGTAAAATTTTTCTTTTTTAATTAAAAAAAAAAAAGTATAACCTTTAATACAGTGTTACTTTTTATTTTTTTTGTGATTTCAAAAGGTGAAAAATGGGATTTTTTAAACCTTACATTGCTAAAAAGGGAGGAACGTTGGAAAAAATCAGTTATCCCCACATAAAAAAAAAAAGGGCTTGGCAAAAACTGTGGGAACTGGAGGGGGACAATGGCTTAACCCAATCCCCTTCATTCTATTGAAAAGTAAAGGGTTTAAATTTCTCTTTGTTCTTTATATGCTACAACTTGATAGTCTTCCTTTCTTCCTTAAAACTTTATTTTGTGACTTTTGTCAACAAATTTTGGTCGCATAGAATTTTAAGATTTTAAAAACTTAAGTTTTAGTGGCCTATTTTAGACCCCCTAATTTAACATGAAGAATTAACTCAATTCTTGGGGGGAAAATATCTTGCATTCTGTTTCAAACAATAAATTTGTGAGGTTTTCTTTTGGAATGGCCATTTTGGATGTTGGCCCATACCCATATCTGGGGGAGATTTTTGGAAACCGTAAAAACCAGAGGGAAGAGGGCTTTCACTTATGGCCCGACCCCCACGTAAATTCTAACGACAAAAATTACCTTTGGGATAAGGTAAGCCTTTCATATCAATCCCAACTTCAAAAAAACCGGAAAGCCCTTAAGGGGATTAGCCAAGTTTCGAATTTTCCAACTCGGGGTCCAATCTTATCCCTTCTCCAACAACCACTCGATGGCTTTTTCTAGGTCTCTCGCGGTTTCACTAAAACCCAAAAGGGGGGGACTATCTAACACAAAATAAATAATTAGGTTACACCCAAAAGGATTTTTACCGTCCTCTTATTCTTGAAATTCAATATTTAAGTTCGGCCCCGGAATTAATAAAAAACAAACACAAATTGTTTGAAACTTTGCCCCATGTGGGGGCTAGGAACGTTTTGTTCCGCCAATGTATGGTATAAATAACAAAAACTCTTGCCAAATTTTCCAGTGTTTCTTGGAGCCTTCGGAATGGGGGACCATGGGGTTTGAATATTACTTCCCAGGGAATTTTCAGTTATCACAAAACTCATTCATCCACTATTTCATCCTTATTGAGTTGCATGTTATTTCAAGAATAAACATTTCAAAAAAACTTTTGTCATTTTTATTTTTTACTAAAAATGGGGGGGACTTTGGTAAACAAATATAATACGTGTTTAAGGTTATTTAAGGATGTCACCAAAAAAACACAGAGGTAACATAGGAGGCATTGTCAAAGGAATTTTTTTTTAGTTGTAGAAAAGGGGGAAGTAACCAGGAGGGGGGGCTACTATTTGCGGAATTAGGCGGGCTTTTTCATTTGAAATTGGTTTTCCACGGCCCGGAGGTTGATTGCGTAGTATTCATGGAGGGGGACAGAATTTAAAGATTCAAGTAATCCTTGAGGGGGGGGGGTATCTATTCATTTTTCAAAGGGGCCCCTACTTCTTGTAAAAGCCTTGTGGGAATTTTTCTGTCATGAACGCATTTTGCATTGTCTTATTGTGTTCAAAAGGTTGTTAAAAAAATTTGAAGGCATTAATTTTGATTTTTCGTTAAAATACCCCCACCTCGGAATTTAAAAAAATGGGGCATTAAGTTTATAGCCAAAAAAGATTCCATTTGGGACGCCACGTACTTGTAGGAAGTAACTTATGGCTATAATAGTACATTGGGCCGTCCCTGGTTATTTACAGGGCATAGGTCCGTTTGATTAAAAAAAGGCTAAACCCAAAAAAAAAAAAACACCCTTTTATAGTGCTTGTTTGTTGGTAGTGATTGTGACTTATTCCAATGTACAGAAAACCATGAAGCCCTTTAAATGAAGATACCCAAACACCCCTTAATCTTATTTCCAATTAACGTGTCAATCACCAACCAATGTTTATGGATAAAAATCAACATGATGAATAACAAACCTTAGCATCTATTTTGTTTTCTAACACTGTCCTTAGTGAGGTTCTCAACAGATATTCGCGTTAATTGCTGCAACAAAACCGATTTTTGAGAGTAAACGTAAAATTACCTATCTCTAACTTTCATAAGATATGTATCTGATTATCTTAGTATCAGCTACCACTATAATAATGCACATCCAAACAAAAACATACCTAATCCAGCAAGAGAGGGGTAACGGGATAACGCACATCCAAACATGTTTAATTTCTAAAATCCTACAATGCAGGTATATAGAAAACAAAGAAATCTTCAACTTTTTAAAACTCATTTATTAGTGTAAATATTTACACTCATATACATGATAGATAACTTGAAGTCTTGAACCTATAGGTTTTCTATGGTAAATAAATACAATTAAACTTAAATGATAAGAACTTACATAAGTTCCCCATTGGAAAGTACGGAGTAGATCACATATGCTTCACTTCCTCGTCAAATCTTTTGTGCAGCACTTTTCCAAGCCATATTCTTGCTTGAGACTATAAAATATTAAGAGACATGCTAATCACATATCAAACATCAATAAATGATCAAACTTAAGTCAATGCTAGTTATACTACAATGGGCTTATAAGTTAAAAAGCAAGAAAAGGTATGTGATTAGTGATTCAACATAACTTTCTTTTCTTTCAAAATTATGTATTTATATCTTATGTTTTCCAATTTCATTTTCCTAATTTCCAACTTGTATAACTCTTGTATATCTGAAAGCAATAATAGTATGCCATTCATGGCCTATTCAGTTTTAAGTAACTTCACCAGAAAATAACCATAAATTTGAATGATTCTAAATTTGAATTATTGTAAATCTCATTAAGGAGTTGCAAGCGGGTAAGATGTTGTTATCAATGCTAAGGTCATATGAGGCATTTGTATATTTGTTTACTTCATCTGAGCTCTAAAATCCATAAATCTACGTTGACAACCGTAAGATTAGGTTTCGCTATTTATGGTAATATTTTCAGTGGTGTTACGGATGTGATTATGTTGTTTTCAATCTATATATAAACGGTAGTACCTTCTTCTGCAGTTCTTCTCTCTCTTGATGATGAAGCTTTTTCTTCTCGTGTAGTTTTTTTATTTTCATGAACCATAAGACTTCCCTGCAATAGTTTATACCAACATAAACTCTCTAAAAAATAAAAGTTAAAACATTTTCTATTACTTACGTACCTTCCAGAGTAAATCTATTATATCATTGTGAGAAGTTGTTCCTGCAGGAAAAGTGAGGTGCAGTCAAAACATATAGAAAAAGCAACAAAATTTCACCTAATCTTAAGCAAAAACCTATACAGACAAATCTAATTTCCTACTTGATAAATCAAAACATCAAACTTCCTAATTTATCAAGAATCAAAATTATACAACTAACAAAAAAAGCACTGACTTTTAAATAAACATCATACCTTGAAACCATAACTAAAAAACCCCCGCAGCAATCAAAGAAAACCTAAGTAAGAATTAGTGATATGCACATGTTCTAAGTTCAAATAGCTAAAACGAAGATGAGAGTATGAGACGGGTGATTTTTCGATCATAGTATGGACTACATTTTATTGTAGCATCCTGCAGCGACCACCATGAATTTTCTCTTATAATATCACAGGCTACCTCCTTAGTCTGTCTCGGCTCCCTTTAAGACTCTATAAGTAAAAACTCATATCAATAATATTAATACTCATCCCATCATAAAAGATTAAAAAAACAATTTTTCCTTATCCTTTAAGCTCGTGTGTATATTCGTTGTCTTGGCAAACCTAAAACTTAAATGTTTATAAGTTTAGCAGTCTGTAAATCTAAACAACACACAACCTTAGGTGGTGTTTAGTTGTGGAAAAATTTTCATGTTTTTCTGTTTCTAAATTCCTAGAGAAGGGAATGGTTTTCTTTTCTAGAGAAGAGTTGAAAATTTTGAAAACTTGTTTAGATGAGAGTTGTATTTTTCCTTTTTAAAAAATGAAAAGATGTTTAGATGGATCTATTTTCACTCATTTTTCTTTTCATATTTAATATTTTTTTTCATATTAGCTCTTTGTATACGATTATAAAAACAATAAAAAATAAAATACAAATGAAATTAATAAAAACTAACTACAATCATAAGCATATATTTAATTTGCAGTATACTTGAAATTAACTTTATCGAACATATATAAATCTCAATTAACATTACGTTTTCGACAAATTTCTTACGTTTTCGTCCTTTTTTTACGTTTTCGTCCGATTTCTTACGATTTCGTCCGTTTTTTACGTATTTCTTACGTTTTCGCCCTTTTTTTACGTTTTCGTCCGATTACTTACGTTTTCGTTTGTTTTTTACGTTTTCGTCTATTTTTTACGTTTTCGTCCGATTTCTTACGTTTTCGTCTGATATTTTACGTTTTCGTCTTTTTTTTACGTTTTCGTCTGTTTTTTACGTTTTCGTCCGATTTCTTACGTTTTCGTCTGATATTTTACGTTTTCGTCTTTTTTTTACGTTTTCGTCTGTTTTTTACGTTTTCGTCCGATTTCTTACGTTTTCGTCCTATTTCTTACGTTTTCGTCTTTTTTACGATTTCATCCGTTTTTTACGTTTTCGTCCGTTTTTTACCTTTTTTTTGTTAAGGGTTTCCCCGTTTTTTTACGTTTTCGTCATATTTCTTACATTTTTGCCTTTTTTTTACGTTTTTGTCCGATTACTTACGTTTTCGTCTGTTTTTTACGTTTTCGTTCGATTTCTTACGTTTTTGTCCGTTTTTTACGTTTCCGTCCGTTTTTTAATGTTTTCATCAGATTTCGGACGAAAACGTAAGAAATCGGACAAAAACGTAAAAAAACAGACGAAAACTTAAAAAATACGATGAAAACGTAAAAAACGGGCGAAAACGTAAAAAAACAGACGAAAACTTAAGAAATCGAACAAAAACGTAAAAAACGGATGAAAACGTAAAAAACCGGACGAAAACGTAAGAAATCGGACGAAAACGTAAAAAAATGGACGAAAACTTAAGAAATTGAACGAAAACGGAAAAAAGGACGAAAACGCAAAAATAGGGACGAAAACGTAAGAAATCGGTCGAAAACGTAAGAAATCGGACGAAAACGTAAAAAACAGACGAAAACGTAAGAAATCGGACGAAAAGGTAAAAAAGCGGACGAAAACGTAAGAAATCGGACGCAAACGTAAAAAACGGATGAAAACGTAAAAAAAACGAACGAAAATGTAAGAAATCGGACGAAAACGTAAAAAACGGAAAAAACCGACGAAAGCGTAAAAAGACTGACGAAACGTATAAAACATTCAAAAATGTATGAAAACACCATAATTTAGTGGTTCGACCTGACCCAAACCGTTTGACCCACCCGTTAGACCCATTTTTAAAACATGATCTGTTTGACCCATGACCCATTTGACTCATGACCCATTTGACCCGTGACCCAAGCCACCTTTAGATAGGGTTAGAATATTGGTACTCACGTTTTATTTGGTTTGAATTATATTTACGTTTTATTTTGTTAGGGAAAAAAATGGAGAATAGTAAATTATGGTTTTCTATTTTTCCATATAAATTTAGAAAATGAGAATTTTTTGTTTTTTGAAAAATATTGAAAAAAAGTGCAACTAAACAAGTTTTCAGTTTTTCCATTCTCAAATGAAAAATTTCCTAGAAAAATAAGATATTTTTCCCCAACTAAACACACCATTAATCTTTATAAATTTGGAGAATAATTGAAAAAATAAATAAAAACAAAAACAATATGACACTTTTAGAAGTCAAAACCACTTTTGCATTGGAGAAATGTCCATTAACTAAAACATTTCAGATGAGGTCACATTATAGCTTTCGCTTTATAACTTCGAACTTTAAAAAGGATCAAATAAGTACCTCTAAATTTATACAGTGATGGATAAATCCAGAATATAATCATGAAACATGTAGGTGGATCTATATTACAAGTGATGGAGGAAATGCTTAAGGTGGGACATACTATGGGCTATAACATGGAGGGATGCATTAAAAACATAGAAGAGATCATCAAATCCCAAGGAGTGAACGATGTCAATCGATGAACTTTATGTCTCTTAACATCCAAGGCCTTGCCCAAAAGGCCAAAAAAGATTGGGTTAAGGAGTTATGCATGACTAACAAGGTTAATTTTTTAACTTTACAGGAAACAAAAATGGAGAACATTGATCTCTTTAGTATCAAGAGATGTTGGGAAAATCTTGCTTTTGATTATGCTCACAGTGCTTTCGTTGGTAACTCGGGTGGGATTTTATGTGTTTGAGATCCTAAATCTTTTAGCAAACTTAATGCTACTATCTCAGACTATTTTGTCATGGTAAGAGGTGATTGGATTCCTAACGGTACTAAACTTCTCATCATTTCGATATATGCCCCTCAAGATCTTAGTGAAAAGAAGATGTTGTGGGATTACTTGTCTCATGTGATAGCTCAGTGGGCAGGTGAGGTTGTTGTTATGGGGGACTTTAATGAAGTCCGGAAAAAAGATGAAAGATTTGGTTCGGTTTTTAATGTGCATGGAGCTAATGCGTTTAACTTGTTCATTTCTAATGCGGGCTTAGAAGAAGTGCCTTTAGGAGGATGTTCTTATACCTGGTGTCATAAATCTGCTTCCAAGATGAGCAAACTTGACCGTTTTCTTATCTCCGAAAGTCTTATGAATTCATGTCCAAATATTTCTGCTATCACATTGGAACGCTTCTTATCTGATCATCGTCCAATCTTAATGCGTGAATCTCATTACGATTACGGACCTGTTCCATTTAGGTTCTTTCATTATTGGTTCGAAATTAAAGGTTTTGATAAATTTGTTGAAGATTCTTGGAAAGAAGCTGTTGTGGTGGAGCCAAATGCTATGACTAAACTGATGAAGAAACTGAAACACTTGAAAGAAAAGATTCGCTTATGGAACAAAGGAAATACGATGTCCTCAATTAACAGGAAGAGAACTCTTAAATCTGATCTTGCTGATTTGGACTTGATAATAGACAAAGGCTGTGGTGATGTAGAGATCGTAAACAAAAGAGCTAATGTTGTCAGATCCCTTCAAGAATTAGAGAACCTTCAATCATTGGAAGCTGCCCAAAAATCAAAGATTAAATGGGCAATCGAGGGCGATGAGAATTCTAAGTACTACCACGGAATTCTCAATAAAAAAAGAAGTCAGCTAGCCATTCGTGGCATTTTGGTCGATGGTAACTGGATTGACTCCCCTCACCTGGTTAAACGGGAATTTCTGTCTCACTTTAAAAATCGTTTTGATCACCCACAAGATTCTCGTCTCCAACTTGATCTAAACTTTCCAAATACGCTACAGCCTGATCAAATTATCGACCTGGAGTGTGATGTGTCAAAAGATGAAATAAAAAGGGCGGTTTGGGATTGTGGTACCGATAAGTCTCCTGGCCCCGATGGTTTCACGTTCGGTTTCTATCGTCGTTACTGGAATATTTTAGAGAGTGACGTGGTTGATGCTGTGACGAGTTTTTTTCATCATGGTCAGTTTCCTAAAGGCAGCAACTCTTCGTTTATTGCCTTGATTCCGAAAACTCGCGATGCTAACATGGTCAAAGACTTTAGACCTATTAGCTTAATTGGTAGTATGTATAAAATCATTGCCAAGATCTTGGCGAATCGCCTTGTTCTCGTTCTGGGTGATCTCGTAAATGAAGTTCAATCAGCTTTCATTGCGGATAGGCAAATCCTCGATGGTCCATTTATCCTAAACGAAATTGTTCAATGGTGTCAATCGAAAAAGAAGCAGTCTTTGGTTTTCAAAGTGGATTTCGAAAAGGCTTTTGATTCGGTTCGATGGGATTATTTGGACGACATTTTGAGAAGGTTCGGTTTTGGTGAGAAATGGTGCTCTTGGATTCAAAGTTGTCTTCGATCATCTAGGGGTTCGGTTATTGTGAATGGTAGTCCTACGGAAGAATTTCAATTCCACAAAGGTCTCAAACAGGGTGATCCTTTATCTCCTTTCTTGTTCATTTTGGTTATGGAAACATTACACATCTCATTCCAAAGAATAGTTGATGCTGGTATGTTCAAAGGTATTATGTTAAGTCCCTCTCTTCAACTTTCCCATTTGTTTTACGCCGACGATGTTATTTTCATGGGTCAATGGAATGAGTCAAATCTTGATACGATTGTTCAAGTTTTGGAATGCTTTCACCGTGCATCAGGTCTTCGTCTCAACATGTCTAAAAGTAAGTTAATGGGGATTTATGTGGATGCTGACAAAGTGGCTCAAGCAGCTAGAAAGATTGGTTGTGTCACTCTTAAAACTCCATTTACTTATTTAGGTTCGAAAGTGGGTGGCCATATGTCTAGAATCCAGTCTTGGAATGAAACGATCGAAGCAATGGCTTCTCGTTTATCTAAATGGAAGATGAAGACTCTTTCGATAGGAGGTAGATTAACCCTTCTTAAATCGGTTCTAGGATCGATGCCTATTTATCATATGTCTATATTCAAAGTTCCTATGAAGATTCTGCAACGTATGGAATCCATTCGTTCACATTTTTTCAATGGTTCTGATCCTCTTGCTAAAAAACCGACTTGGGTGAAATGGACAAATGTGTTAGCTTCTAAAGAAAAAGGCGGCCTTGGAATTTCAAGCTTATACGCTCTGAATAGAGCTCTCATGTTTAAATGGGTGTGGCGTTTCCTTTCTCAAAACTCTTCACTATGGGCGAACGTCATCAAATCTATTCATGGAGATCACGGAAAAATTGGTAAACAGGTGAAAGTCTCTTATCCTTCTATTTGGCTCGACATTGTTAAAGAGGTGGATTTGTTAAAGAAACGGGGTTTAAATTTACTCAGTTTCGTTAACAAAAAAGTGGGCAACGGTTCAGATACTTTGTTTTGGGAAGAAACTTGGCATGGGGATGTTGCGTTTAAATTTTTGTTTCCAAGGGCTTACGCACTGGAATCTTGCAAAAACATTGATGTTGCTTCTAAGTTATCTCAAAACAGCTTGGCTTTCACTTTCCGTCGTGAACCTAGGGGAGGAGTGGAGCAAGATCAGTTTGATTCTCTGAAGGCGATGGTGGAAGGTACTTCTCTCGTAAACATCAGGGATAGATGGATTTGGTCCTTGCAAAGTTCAGGAGATTTCACCGTGGAGATTTCACCGTTGCCTCATTAGAAAATGATCGACGATTAGTTCACGTTAATCGGAGGTTCTTCTAGCACTCGTTGGATCAAAGCGGTGCCTATTTAGGTAAATTGTTTTAGCTTGGAAAACAAGTATTAGATAATCTTCCAACCTAGAATTGAACATTTTCGTCGTGGAATGGATATTTGACTCTATTCTATGCCCTACATGCGTATTTTAAAGCTGGTGATTCAACTAGGCACATCTTCTTTCACTTGCAAATGTTTAGAGATATCTTTCATTTGATCACCAGCTGGTGAAATATTCCGTATATGATGTTCTTCTTATGAAGAATGGTTGGTTTGGATCTTGAGTCTTCGGCTTTCGATCAATCATAAGCGTATTTTTGAAGGGGTTTGTTATGTGACGTGGTGGCATATTTGGAACTTTCGTAATAAAACTATCTTCGGTTCTGAGTCTCATTCAAAGGCTGGGCTTTTTTGATGAAAAGTGCAATTCTAGATCTTTTCTCTGGTGTCGTTACATATGTAAAGCATTATTTTAGTTTGTGATTGAGTGGCCTTTAAAAACCCGCATCATGTCACTTTGTATTTTCTAGATACTTGCTTGTTTTTTTTATCTCTCAATAAAATTCGCCGTTCAAAAAAATAAAATAAATAAATAAGTTAACCATGCTTATCTCCTATATTATATAAATTAGTTTTACGTTCTCACAACTTTGTTCTACAACCTTAACCAACATGGATTTTCTGTTAATTCAGGTTTTCTTTTACTAGTGTATAGATGGCCCATTGATGGCAGAAGTTATGAAATTTTTTGTGTACTGAAAACTACAACATACAATGTGATGATTTTAAGAGTTTTCTTAGTTTGGTGTGATTTTAACTAAACTTTTGTGCGTTTTACATTAACTAAAACCGCTAAACTGGTTGTCGCTTTAGAGCTATAAAACGCTTCACCAAATGATAGTCTACCAAACATGACGATAGAAACTAAATTTATTTGTAGAAACAATTGTGTTCATTTAATGTATGAAACATGTGTCACCGTTGGTCAAGTTAGGAACTTTTTATTATTAGTTGGGGTTTTCTTAAACCATTAGTCACGTTTTTTCTTAATGGACACCTACAATTTGCTTATTAAGATTCCGTTTAAATTCTGCGTATCATTTAAATGGTTGCGTCCGTCATTCATGCATTGCCATACCAATCTATACTTTTAAGTTGAAATTAAATGAATCCATACTTTTTCATGTTGTGTATCATCAATTCTCAACACACCGTGCATAAGTTTCATGCAATCCCTATCTTATTTCTTTGTAATGTCTTTCTAGCTCCTTGCTAGTTTTTTTTAATAAAGTTGCCGTTCAAAAAAAAAAATTTGGGCTCACTTCGTGTCACATCACTGTCATCTCATTTCAACACAACTCAAAATACTCTTTCACTCATAACACACCATATTTTAGCTATTTGGGTCCCACCACTCACCAATTTATTATTTTTCATAAATATTTCACACAAACTAAATTTATTACATTTAAATAAAAATACAAATTACAATACGGAAATAAAAATACAATACAGAATTTTAAAA
>BQNB010020308.1:0-65649 GCA_026074375.1 Tanacetum coccineum | reverse complement strand
AACAGATCTTAAATGCTCAGACCGAAGCGCGAAAACCAGAGAACATTAAGAGTGAAGACGTTGGGGGAATGTTGATTGAAAATGCTAAATTTCCAGAAGCAATTAGAGAACAAAAGTTGGAACCACGTGCGGATGGAACCCTGTGCCTCAATGGCAGGAGCTGGTGGCCCAACATGAAAGCCGACATAGCCACTTATGTTAACAAGTGTTTGACCTGTGCTAAGGTCAAGGCCGAACATCAAAGGCCATCAGGATTGTTGGTACAACCCAAGATACCCGAATGGAAGTGGGACAACATCACTATGGATTTTGTCACGAAGCTTCCTAAGACATCTCAAGGCTATGACACAATTTGGGTGATCGTTGACCGACTCACTAAGTCTGCGATCTTCACACCAATGAGGGAGACCGATCCTTTGGATAAACTTGCAAGATTGTACCTAAAGGAGGTGGTCACGAGGCATGGAATACCCGTCTCAATCATTTGTGATCGTGACCCGAGATTCGCATCAAATTTCTGGAGGTCACTTCAGAATGCTTTGGGTACTAATTTGGATATGAGTACTGCGTACCATCCACAAACAGACGGGCAAAGCGAGAGGACCATTCAAACTCTCGAGGATATGCTGCGTGCTTGTGCAATCGACTTTGGAAAGGGTTGGGTTAACCATTTGCCATTAGTCGAGTTTTCATACAACAATAGCTATCACGCTAGCATCAAGGCCGCACCATTCGAAGCACTTTATGGTCGAAAGTGTCGTTCACCTGTTTGTTGGACTGAAGTTGGAGAAGCTCAAATACTCGGTCCAGAACTAATTCAAGAGACCACTGAGAAAATCATCCAGATCAAGCAAAGGATGCAAGCCGCTCGTGATCGACAGAAGAGTTACGCTGACTTGAAGCGTAAACCAATGGAATTCCAAGTCGGGGATAAAGTTATGCTTAAAGTTTCGCCTTGGAAAGGGGTTGTACGTTTTGGCAAACGGGGGAAGTTGAACCCTAGGTATGTTGGACCTTTTAAGGTAATAGAAAGAGTTGGAGAAGTTGCTTACAAGCTTGAACTTCCCGAAGAATTGAGCCGAGTTCATAATACGTTTCATGTATCTAATCTGAAAAAGTGCCATGCCGACGAACCATTAGCCGTTCCGTTGGATGGACTTCATCTTGATGACAAGCTTCATTTTGTTGAGGAACCGGTGAAAATAGTGGCCGGAAGGTTAAAACGTTGAAGCGAAGAGTCAGATCCCATTAGTCCAAGTTCCGATGGCACTCAGGAGAGGTCCTAGATCACGTGGGAGCGTGAAACCAATCAAGAAGAAATATCCCACACTCTTCAACAATACCACACCGCCGTCAAGTGCTGCAAGTAAGCCTTGAGGACAAGGCTCGATTAAACGGGGGAAGTCTATAACACCCTGTTTTTCAAGTCATTGACGACGTCGATTAATATTATTTATTTATTTTTATGTTGTACGCGTTTTGCTTGTGATTTCATAAATAAGTTTAATTAAATCGCGTAGCTAAAAAATTAGCGTTCAATGTAAACGCATCAAACAATTAAAATGTTTAACATCAAACAAGGGTTTTATAAAATTATTTTGAGGATAATTATTAACTTTGTTCAGTTTATTTATTATCGGAATACGAAAAGTGTATACGTTTCGCGATATAATTACTTTAAGCACTCCCCGTAACACAAAAACTTTCTACACTTCACAAATACCCCATTTATACCCAAGTACATAAAAATTACAAATATATCAAGTAATATCTTGTTTATAAGGGGCCGAAAAATTCTTGCCATAGATACAAAGTTATACAAGAAATATAAGAAAAACTCTTACATTTTGGTCAAATATACACCTTACTTCATTAATGCAACACCATACTTGTTTATTTGACTAAGGACCATACCCATGACCATCCCTAAGACCATGAGCCATTCCTATGACCATAACATGTTCTTTGACTAAATCTATACCTTATATACAAGTATCATCTAGTAAGAGAAGTCTTACAAGTAAAACACTTAGTAAAAAAATCAACAAAACCTCCCTTTTGTCCTCTATATTGCTACGGCAATAAGCAAGCACTCTATCAAATCCATAGCAATTTTTCTACAACCCATACACTCCTATACACATCTATCCTAAGACATTCTAAGGTATTTCCAAGCATTGGCTAAACATTTACAAGTATTAATCAAGAAAAGGAAGCTAGGGTTTTTGTTAAGAAAATAAGGGTTTTCTTAAGTGCAAGCTTGGGTTTTAAGGCTAAACACGGGTTTAGCATTTGTTTCTCATCATCATCATACCTCATAAGGTCTATTTGAACTCTTTATGTTCTTATAATTTTCATTTTATGCATATGATTATTCTATTTAGCTTAAATCACCATTTAGGATTATTAACATGTAAAGAGAAGTTTTTATTTGTTGTTGTAACACCCCCAAAATGGGTCGCAGCGGAATAAGGATCCGGGGCATGTTACTTCAAGATCAACAGCACAAGAATGAGAGCGCGCGCCGCAGAGTGAGAGCATGTATAAAAATGATTATGAACAAAACTAGTAAATTAAGATTACTTAAGTAAGTTATGGTTTTAAAGTGTGATAATGGATTTGTTAACATGGGTAACTTGAACATATGAGGACTATACTAGACAATGAGGACAACTTAATATATGTATGATTTATAATATATATGATATATGAGACTTGTGGTAAAATACAAAAGTGGTAAAGTATAAAGAAAAGATCAAAAATGGACTTAACAAACAAGCATAAACATTCTGTCCAAAATTCGACATTTAACATGTCCATTTTATATTTTTTTAAGATAATACATTTCACGACGATTCCGAAAAGGTAAGAAACTTGTTAAACGGATTAATAACGAAAAAGTTACGTTAAAAACAAGTTATACGTTAATAAACGAAGTCGTAAATAAATTTTTATAAAAACATTTTTATAAAAATTATAAACAGCAAGTGTTGATATTTTTAACAAATAATACATATTTTTAGGATTCCAAAATAATAAGAATCGTAATTTTTCAATTAATAACGAACGAGTTATGAATTTCGCGAGTTTTACGACAGTAGTACTTTTATAAAACTATTTTATAAAATTATCTATTCATGACAGAATTTTATGATTTTTGTAAACCTCATAAATATATAGAACTTCCAATTACGAGAACGTGCTCGAAAGAATCGTTAAAAACGGAATCAAACGAATAAAATAACGACATGTTACGGTTTTAACGCAATTAAATCGATAAAATTATATAAGGTCTGATGTGAACAGTAATTTTTTTTACTGTTCACCATAGGGATTCCGAATATTCGAAAATGTCATTTATGATAACTCGAGTCTTATACGAAAAGATGGACCATAATAAACGCGAGAATCGGGTTTAAAACGCGAAAGTTACGCCAGTTTTACTAAAACGGTAATTATAAACGTTTTAACTTATTAAACACAATTTTACCAAAACCATTAGTTGGTGATTGAGCTATATAGAATATTATGTGGTTATCAAGGTACTATATTACTAGGGAGTTTCATAACGAGGCCTCTTCGGATGGCGTTTCGACGAGTTGTTGGATTTACGATTTAAAGTGTCCTAACTCCTCGAACGTCATGTCATGACCTCTTTAATTATGATAGCCCGAACGATAGTACGATGTAACAACTATAAGTATTACATTCCATTTATCAAATTTAAGTACTCGTACTTATACGTACCTATTGATAATTTTAGTTGCATTCGATCTTTTACGTGACGCATTATCTGCGATATTTGGATTATCAGAACTCAAGGTGAGTTCATAGCCCCACGTTTTACATGCTTTTGTTTTTACAAAGTTTTTGGGGTGAAAAACATGCAATGTTTACAACTGGACACAAGTGGTTAAGTTTTATATTATGATTACATGTTGCCTAAGTAGCTGCGAGCGCGCCGCGAGCGAGCGTGAGTATTCATGAACGGTAGTACGAGCGCGAATGTTATGAATAGATCTATTGGGTTTTGACAACCCCGTTCGGGTGATTAGCTATCACTGAACAACGAACGTATACCATGTCGAATATAGGATGTTGCGGGTTAGAACATCACCACGGGCAATGGAGGCCATTAATTTGGTACTCACATACGTCAAGCTTTCAGTTCCATGAGCTTAAGCAACGTAATTTGTACATTTATAAATATCTCTCTCTCTCTCTATCTCTCTGTTGCATATCATACACTTGGGAGATATTGTGGTCCTACAATATATGATTTATCAAACCTATGAATTCACCAACATTATTGTTGACGTTTTAAAGCAATGTTTTTCAGGGGATCAATAAGCACGAGGTGCGATGGATACATTGGTGGTTTTGATTTGGATGTCATGCATTAAAGATTTTGTCACATTTCATTTTGTTATCTCATGGCTAAGAAATCTATGTATATTGATCAAGTAAACAAGTTAAGCTTTGGGCTATGTAATCAATACTTTGTTAAATCCAATGTATCATTTTCAAACGACTTTTTGGTCGTTCTATATATATCTTGTGTTATTGATCTGAGAAGTAACACGCCCCAGACCCATATTCCGCTGCGACCCAATTTGGGGGTGTTACAGATTGGTATCAAGAGCCAAGGTTATAGAGAACCAGGTCAAATGTTTTTGCTGGACTATAACCGTTTTCCAAAACAACTAATCTACAATGGGGATTTCAACACGGGACATACACATGTGTCATACATTCATGCATACACTACTTGCTAGCATTAGTTGTTGGACTAGTGCATTCAAAAATTGATATGCGTGTTTTCTATTATAGAACGTATATTACAAATGAGGTTATATTGTATAAATACAAAGATGAGTTGCATTCTTTCGCACAACTCTACAAATATTTAATTAATGGCTATTTATATAAATAGGGGAATATTCTTTAGGCAAGGTAAGTAACGATAAGCTCTAAGGTCTAATCGCTACCTAAACATTAAGCTATCGTATATGATACCTTACCATCAATCATTTTATGCCCATAAGTGCATACTTTGTATTTACCATAAACCAGCCTTATAAAATATATTTATATAAAGTTAAGTTTTGCCTCGATGCAAGCTGTTATTTTTCATTAACGACAGTTACCTACATATCTGTTCCATATTTAGTTCCGAGCCATAGAATAACCAGTGAGCTCTTTTGATGAAAAAAAAAAGAGCTGAGAGGGACCAATAAGGATCAACCTCTATCATGCTGATAGCTTCACCTACAGCCCAATCACCAGCAAACATGCTAACTTCAATCCAGAGAGGATGAAGAGGACCCTGAGGAGGATCCTGCTGACCATCCTGCCAACGGATGAGACAATTATGATAATAGTCATCTGATGATGACAACGATGATGATGTTGAGAAGGATGAGGAGGACGAGGAGGAGGAGGAGCACCTAGCTCCGGCCGACCCTTCTACTGTACCTACAGATGATCCAGTCCCCTCAAGCTGAGAATACAGAGGCATTTGACTGATGATCTACTTCTACATCACCCACCTCTCCACACCATATCATCTTGTCTTTTGAGACCAAATCCCGTATAGTATGGATGTCTATTTAACACCATACTCCACGATCACCATCTGCTAAGGCAGGCATTACCGAGTTTGCTGCTACGCTACCTTCATCATAATCAAACCACTCACAATAGAATGTTTATGTCACTTAAAAGATAACATAATAGTCTAGCATCTAGAATCTTGAGAGGCAACGCCTGGCCATAGGAACAAATAGATTGTCATGTAGCTTTATTTTGTATTCCACTAAACTTGAGTAATACTTCTACTTACTCGTTGGTAGTGTTAATAAAAGCTTATACTCTTTTACTCATGTAAAACGAATGTAAAAAAGTACTTAACTTTACGTTTTTGGTTAATCCATGGCTACTGTACGAGGGGGATTTATTTTATGTCATGGTTGCTGTTATCTTATATCTACGCATAACGTGGTCTCACCTTACCTACTTGTTGGGATCACGGAGTGTTATGATTTTCCCTTGAATAAAACTTCATATACATTTTGTTCCCTGTGAGATTTTCGGCAGGGACGGAGAGCGAAGATGCATGAGCAGGCGTGGAGTGGAGCGAGGCCAGGGGGTGACTTTTATGATGTAGAGTGTAGGTGTACACCACATCTGTAGACGTGTGAGTCACTCAGTCCGCAGGCTCTGAATATGCAGACTAAAGTGTCGTACAGCTAGGTCGGGCATCGGATTGATATGGGCGCGGATTTAAGAGACGAAAACCACATCTGGCACCGGAGTCTTATATGTCACTGCAGAAAGGTGATGGGTAAGTACCGAACAACAAGAATGCAAGTTAGCAGAGAATGCTAACAACAAGAGAAAGTGGGAAGGTAACCACAATGGGCAATGTACTGTAAAGTTCGGGAATTGCAAGAAGGTTGACCACATGACCCAGGATTGTAGGAATCCTGCTGCTGCTAGGAATCGGCGAACTCACGCCTGTTATGAGTGTGGAAGTCTGAGACACTTCAAGAGTGAGTGTCCAATAGTGAAGTTCCAGAAACGTGTGGATAAAAAGATCAGCACTCTTGCTGAACGCCAGACTGAGAACAAAAGGAAGTTTGAAAACACTTCCCGAAATAGTCAGAATCAACAACAACAACAAATCAAGAGGCAAAATACCGGCAGGGCATACACTGCTGGATCGGGTGATAAGAAACCATATGGGGGATCTAGACCCCTGTGCTCAAAGTGCAATTACCACCATGACGGTCCGTGTGCTCCAAAGTGCTATAAATGCAACAAATATGGTCACATCGCCCGTGACTGTAGGGGTACGGGAAATGCCAATGCTGTTAACAACCAAAGGGTCACTGTGGCAAGTCAAAAGGCTATTTGCTATGAATGTGGGAATCAAGGCACTACAAGAGGGATTGCCAGAAGCGAAAGAACCAAAAGTCCATAAAAACCAAATTAGAGGTACTAGAGCACATGGATTGGTGCATACCTTAAGAGGAGGAGAAACCGATCAAGACCCTAACAACATTAAGGATGAGATCAAAGCTTAAAATAGAAAGTTGGCTCGCCTTGCCTAGCAAACCCTAAGTTGAAATTATCTTAAACTTTATCTCCTTAGGAGTTCTCGTTGTATTTCTCTTAAATTTCAGTTGTACGAATGATTTCAAATTATCTATCAAATTAATCGTTATTATGAAAATTACGTCAATATATTACCTAGGTTCCTTAGTTCTCTTACAAACAACTCTCTCGAATATTATGAAATTGTAATGCTATTTGACGAACAATGAGCAATGCATCCGTTAAGTCCTCATTATACATGACCTGATCAACTATGATAATTCAGGAAGGTACCATGCCGTGCTGAGAGTAGTCACTCTAAAAAAAAAAAAAAAACCTCGTGTTAAGGAAACAATTTTCTACTTATATCATGTTTTATGTGCGTATTCATAGAACGCGTTTACTTTTGGAAATCGAATTAGTAACCATATCAACTAAGCGGACCTTCACTCCGTCTTATTATAAAGTTGGCATCATCTTACACCAAATCCTAAGCCGAGAAGCCAAGACACATTACTAGTCGCCCTATGACAATTTCGCTATCGAATTTGCTCGCCATTAGAAGATTTACTAAATCACCCATTCAACATAAACTTAATGCCTAGTTTCGATGCTATAATCTGTATGGATTGGTTGGCGAAGTACAAAGCGGTCATTGTATGTGCCGAGAAGATTGTTCGCATCCCCTGTGGAAATGAAACCTTAATCATACACGGTAATGGAAGTAACCAGGGAAATGTGATACGATTAAACATCATTTCATGCACTAAAACGCAAAAGTACATAGAAAAAGGGTTTCCTATTTTTCTGGCACATGTTAATGTAAAAGAGGTTGAAGACAAGTCGGAGAAGAAGCACTGAGGGACGTGTCCGATAGTTCAAGACATTCCTGAAGTATTTCCTGAAGACCTTGCCGGTCTTCCTCCGACTCGACAAGTGGAGTTTCAAATTGATTTGGTACCTGGTGCTCGCACCTGTAGCACGGGCACCTTATCGATTGCGCCTTCCGAGAGAAAGATTATCTGAGCAAATGAAGGGAGCATCCGAATAAAAGGCTTTAATAAGACCCAGTTCTCACCCTGGGGAGCTCCTGTCTTGTTGTCAATAAGAAAGACGGATCATTCCGGATGTGCATTGATTCCGGGAATTGAATAAACTAACGGTGAAGAACCGTTATCCGCTCCCAAGAATTGATGATTTATTTGATCAGCTCCAAGGGTCGAGTGTTTACTCGAAGATTGACTTAAGGTCAGGTTATCACCAATTGAGGGTTCGAGAAGAAGACATTCCGAAGACTGCCTTCAGAACTCGTTATGGCCATTACGAATTTCAAGTTATGCCGTTAGGTTGATCAAACGCACCTGCCGTATTCATGGACCTTATGAATCGGGTATGCAAACCATATCTGGATAAATTCGTGATTGTCTTTATTGACGATATTCTGATATATTCAAAGAACAAGAAAGAACACGAAGAACACCTTAAGCTAATCTTAGAATTGCTTAAGAAAGAAGAGTTGTATGCCAGATATTCCAATGTGAATTTTGGATTCCCAAAGTACAGTTCCTAGGTCACGTGATCGATAGTGAAGGAATTCATGTGGATCCAGCCAAGATTGAATCCATTAAGGATTGGACATCTCCTAAGTCACCAACGGAGATTCGTCAATTTTTAGGTCTTGCTGGATACTATCGAAGGTTCATTGAAGGTTTTTCAAAGATCGCCAAACCTATGACCAAGCTCACCCAGAAGAAGGTTAAGTTTGAATGGGGCGATAAACAAGAAGCAGCTTTCCAACTGTTGAAGCAAAAGTTGTGCAGTGCACCAATCCTTGCACTACCTGAGGGAAGCGAAGATTTCATCGCATACTGCGATGCTTCGAAGAAGGGTTTGGGCGCTGTATTGATGCAGAGAGAAAAAGTGATTTCTTATGCATCCCGCCAGTTGAAGATTCATGAGAAGAACTACACGACTCATGATTTAGAACTTGGTGCAGTGGTGTCGCTCTCTCTCTCTCTCTCTCTAAGATCATTATTTATATGGAACTAAGTGTACGGTGTTCACCGATCACAAGAGTTTGCAACACATTTTAGATCAAAAAGAGTTGAACATGAGGCAACGCCGATGGTTAGAATTGCTAAGTGATTACGATTGCGATATTCGTTATCACCCGGGGAAAGCAAATGTCGTTGCTGATGCTTTAAGCAGGAAAGAACGAGAACCACCGTTAAGAGTTCGAGCCTTGGTTATGACTATTAGTTTGGATCTTCCCAAACAGATCTTAAATGCTCAGACCGAAGCGCGAAAACCAGAGAACATTAAGAGTGAAGACGTTGGGGAATGGTTGATTGAAAACGCTAAATTTCCAGAAGCAATTAGAGAACAAAAGTTGGAACCACGTGCGGATGGAACCCTGTGCCTCAATGGCAGGAGCTGGTTACCTTGTTATGGCGATTTGCGGACTGTGATCATGCACGAATCCCATAAATCAAAATACTCTATTCATCCGGGTTCCGACAAAATGTACCAAGACATGAAGAAGTTATATTGGTGGCCCAACATGAAAGCCGACATAGCCACTTATGTTAAAAAGTGTTTGACCTATGCTAAGGTCAAGGGCCCGAACATCAAAGGCCATCAGGATTGTTGGTACAACCTAAGATACCCGAATGGAAGTGGGACAACATCACCAATGGGATTTTGTCACGAGCTCCTAAGACGTCTCAAGGCTATGACACAATTTGGGTGATCGTTGACCGACTCACTAAGTCTGCGATCTTCACACCAATGAGAGAGACTGATCCTTTGGACAAACTTGCAAGAATGTACCTAAAGGAGGTGGTCACGAGGCATGGAGACCGCGTCTCATCATTTGTGATCGTGACCCAAGATTCGCATCAAATTTCTGGAGGTCACTCCAGAATGCTTTGGGTACTAATTTAGATATGAGTACTGCATACCACCCACAAACAGACGGGCAAAGCGAGAGAACCATTCAAACTCTCGAGGATATGCTGCGTGCTTGTGCGATCGACTTTGGAAAGGGTTGGGTTAACCATTTGCCATTAGTCGAGTTCTCATATAACAATAGCTATCACGCTAGCATCAAGGCCGCACCATTCAAAGCACTTTATGGTCGAAAGTGTCGTTCACCTGTTTGTTGGACTGAAGTTGGAGAAGCTCAAATACTCGGTCCAGAACTAATTCAAGAGACCACTGAGAAAATCATCCAGATCAAGCAAAGGATGCAAGCCGCTCGTGATCGACAGAAGAGTTACGCTGACTTGAAGCGTAAACCAATGGAATTCCAAGTCGGGGATAAAGTTATGCTTAAAGTCTCGCCTTGGAAAGGGGTCGTGCGTTTTGGCAAACGGGGGAAGTTAAACCCTAGGTATGTTGGACCTTTTAAGGTGATAGATAGGGTTGGAGAAGTTGCGTACAAGCTCGAACTTCCAGAAGAATTGAGCAGAGTCCATAATACATTTCATGTATCTAATCTGAAAAAGTGTCATGCCGAACGAACATTAGCCGTTGCCCCCAAAAAAGCGGGAGGGTGACTTCAACTGAATGCAAGCTTCATTTTGTTGAGGAACCATTAGAAATAGTGGGCCGTGAAGTTAAACGGTTGAAGCGAAGTCGGATCCCATTGGTCAAAGTTCGATGGAACTCCAAGAGAGGTCCTGAGTTCACGTGGGAGCGTGAAGACCAATTCAAGAAGAAATATCCACACCTCTTCACCAAGACCACACCGTCGTCAAGTGCTGCATTGTGAGCCTTGAGGACAAGGCTCGTTTAACGGGGGAAGTCTATAACACCCTGTGTTTTCAAGTCTTTGACGACGTCAATAAATGTACTATTTATTGTTAGTATTGTACGTGTTTGCTTTAAATTGCAAACGTTAAGTTAAATCACGTACGCCAAAAATTAGCGTTCAATGTAAACGGGCATCAAACAATTAAATGTTTACATCAAGCAAGGGTTATATAATTATTTTGAGGATAATTATTAACTTTGTTCATTTTATTTTTATCGGATACGTAAAGTGTATACGTTTCGCGATAAATTGCGTTTAGGCACTCCCGGAACCACAAAAACTTTTCTACGCTTCAACAAATACCCACTTTTATACCCAATACATAAATTTTACTCAAATATATCATATATATCTCTTATATGCCGAATTTATGGTCAAGGGTACAAAGATTTACCAAAAACTCTTACATATTGGTCAAATATACACCATACTTCATTAATCTACACCTTACCTCTTTAATGCACACCATACTTGTCTCTTTGACTCATGAGACCATACCTAAGACCAAGACCCATCACTTGAACCTTACTTTGTCTCTTTGACCATGTCTTGCACCATACTTGCATGTATACATAAGAAAGATAACTCATTCATGCTTTAACACTTAGAAAAAAAAATCAAACATAACCTCTCTTTTGGCTCTATACATGCTACGGCACCAAACAACTCTCAATATAATCCATAGCAATTTTTATACAACCCATACACTTCTATACACATCTATCCTAAGACATTCTAAGGTGTTTCCATCCATTGAATCACCATTTACAAGTATTAAGCAAGAAAAAGGAAGTTAGGGTTTTTGTTAAGAAAGTAAGGGTTTATTTGTGCAAGCTTTGGTTTTGTGGCTAAACAAGGGTTTAGCACTAGCTCATCATCATCATCATACCTCATAAGGTTTATTTGAACTCTTTATGTTCTTATAAATTTCATTTTTATGCATATGGTTATTCTATTTAGCTTAAATCACCATTTAGGATCTTTAACATGTAAAGAGAAGTTTTTATTTGTTGTCATCATAATGTACACATTTATATATCCTATGATGTTGTTGACATCATGTTAAAATGGTCACGCAAGTGATTTACACACTTGGTTATGTATAAAAATGATTATGAACAAAACTAGTAAATTAAGATTACTTAAGTAAGTTATGGTTTTAAAGTGTGATAATGGATTTGTTAACATGGGTAACTTGAACATATGAGGACTACTATGGACAATGGACACTTAATATATGTATGATTTATAATATATATGATAAATGAGAACTTTGGTAAAATACAAAAGTGGTAAAGTATAAAGAAAAGATTCAAAAATGGACTTAAAGGCAACAAGCATAAACATCTGTCCAAAATTCGACATCTAACCTGTCCAATTTATATTTTTACAAGAAATACATCTCACGACATTCCGAAAAGTAATAAACTTGTTTAAACGGATTAATAACGAAAAAGTTACGTTAAAAACGAGTTATACGTTAATAAACGAAGTCGTAAGTGAATTTTTATAAAAACATTTTTTTATAAAAATTATAAACAGCAAGTGTTGATATTTTTAACAAATAATACATATTTTTAGGATTCCAAAATGATAAGAATCGTAATTTTTCAATTAATAACGAACGAGTTATGAATTTCGCGAGTTTACGACAATTAATACTTTTATAAAACTATTTTTATAAAAGTTACTATTCATGACAGAAAGTTATATTTTTGTAAACCTCATAAATATATAGAACTTCCAATTACGAGAACGTGCTCGAAAGAATCGTTAAAAACGGAACTATAACGAATAAAATACGACATTTACGGGTTTTACGACAATTAAATCGATAAAAATATATATAAGGTCTGATGTGAACAGTAATTTTTACTGTTCACCAGTAGGTCCGAAATTCGAAAATGTCAATTATGATAAATCGTCTTGGAATACGAAAAGATGGACATAAGAACGCGAGAATCGGGTTTAAACGCGAAAGTTACGCCAGTTTTTATAAAACGTAATTTTTATTAAACGTTTTTAAGACTTATTAAACACAATTATTAACCAAACCATTAGTTTGGTGAATGAGCTATATAGATATTATGTGGTTAACAAGTACTATAACTAGGTAGTTTCATAACGAGGCCTCTTCGGAAAGGCGTATCGACGAGTTTTGGGATTTCCGATTTAAAGTTCCTAACTCCTCGACGTCATGTCATGGACCTCTTTAATAAGATAGCCCGACGATAGTGACGATTAACAACTATAGGATTACATCAATGTTATCAGTTTAAGTACCGGTACTTATACACCTATGATAATTTTAGTTGCATTCATCTTTTACTGTGACGCTTTTAATCAGCGATATTTGGATTTATTCAGAAACTCAAGGTGAGTTTATAGCCCTACGTTTATACATGCATTTATTTTTACAAAGTTTTCGGGTTAAACCATGCAATGTTTTACCAACTGACACAAGTGGTTTAAGTTTTATATTATGAAATTACATGTTGCCTAATTAGCATAACCCAATCACTGCGCCCAATAATCCATTGAACTGTTTAATTATCGAGCGCGAATGTTATTAATAGATCTATTTGGGTTTTGACAACCCGTGTCGGTGAATAGCTATCACTGAACAACGAACTATACCTGTCGAATATAGGAAGTTAGCGGGTTAGAACATCACCACGGCAGATGGAGGCCATTAATTTGTACTCACATACGGTCAAGCTTCCAGTGTCATGAGCTTATGAGTCAACTAATAAAACATTAATATGAAAACTGCAACTGTTCGAATATCAAACACTTGGGAGATCTTGTGGTCCTACAATATATGATTTATCAAACCTATGAATTCACCAACATTATTGTTGACGTTTTAAAGCAATGTTTTTCAGGAGATCAGTAAGCAAGAGGTACAAGGGATACATTGGTGGTTTTGAATTTGGATGTCATGCATTAAAGATTTTGTCACATTTCATTTTGTTATCTGTTATGGGCTGAAAATCTTTGTATTTTGATCAAGTGAACAAGTTAAGCTTCGGGCTTATGTAACAATTACTTTGTTAAATCCAATGTATTGTTTTCAAACGACTTTTTGGTCGTTCTATATATATCTTGTGTTATTGATCTGAGAAGTAACACGCCCCGGACCCATATTCCGCTGCGACCCAATTTGGGGGTGTTACAACAACAGATAGGAATGCCATTGCTTTGTTGATGCAGTCAATCGGATCCTCTTATTGCTGAAATGTAGGAATAGCAAGACTAGAGTCCAATTAAGGAAATTCAGCTTGAGATTGTTGTGTCACTAACGAAGATATGAATGGTTGTGGAGAAACTGATTATTGTTGTGGATTGACTAGAGTCTGATGGTGTTGATGGTGAATAGGTTCTGCATAAACTGGTATGAATTGTTGAGGGGGTGGATACATTGAAGAACCTGAATGTTGTGGAGACTAAGAGGGATTGTATAGAGTTTGAGAGTTGGCTACCAATGCAAGTGGATTCGGATATCTTTCATGCATGATATGTACATCATTAGCATGTCACTCATGTTGACTAAGGTATGCATACAACTGATCATAGTTGGTGGTATACAAACTCTTTGCTAACTTCACATCAGTGTCAAATTTGCTCCATGTCGGTGGAAGAGCATTCAGAAACTTGGTATTGACTTGAACTTGCTGTATTGTCATCCCAATAGTATGCATGTCATTGATTAGCTGAGAGAATCTCCAGTAATACTCATACAATGTTTCACCCTGAACGGAAGCAAACTTATCGAACAAGTTGTATAATCTGCATTCACGTTCTTGATATGATAATTCAGTGCCTTTCATTAGTAGCTTGACTCTATCCCAAATATCCTCACCTGCCTCTTGATGATTGACAAGTGCATACATATCGAGTGGAAGACCGTGAAGAATGATATTTTTTACTTGAATATCACAATCATCTTGAAGTTGTTGTGTTTCAGTGAGTTCAGAGTATTTATTAGGCCTAGTCTGCCCATCTTCTCCTACAACCATTGGATAGACCAGTGGACCTTCATCGATTGAATCAAGCATCATCCTACAATTTTTATTCCCTTTGATGAATAGACTTATATGACTTACCCATGAATCGTACATTGATTTCTCAAGCATTAAAGGAGGTTCTCAGCACCATCAATAGTTATGTGTTCTACTAAAGTAGTCATCTTGCTTTAATTGAAAAGTGAAATGATTAACGATTGATCGAATAGTAAATAAAGGAGGGATTGTGTTAAGAGATATTGTTGTTGGTGATTAAGTGGTATTCCACGGATTTTACAATCTTCTACTCAAATCGGAAATCCAATTATTTCACAGAATTTTACAAGTTAACGACAAACATAGAAAATAAAATCTTTTTTGTGATTAATGTCTGTTTCTCATGGAATATGTACTGTAATGTTTCTCAAGAAATATGTCATTGAATATTCTCAAGGAATATGTCTTTGTAATGTTTCTTCAAGGAATTTGTTACTGAATGTTTCTCATGTGATATGACAACTGTTAATGTTTTGGCTTGGTTTGTGAAGAAATTAGACAGGAGTCTTTTGTTTTGACACAAGTACGTATTTTGCTTGAACTAACACCCCTATTATAGAAAATCGCATAAAGACATAACTATGCCATACATATTTTCTCTTGACTAGTGTTTCGCATGAACTTAAGAAAATTTAAGCCAGGTGTTTTGATTCCTAGAAATGGACATACAAATTCGCTTAAACATTCAATCTTTGTCATATTTCACATGCTAAACGTATGTTCGCTATAGAGCGTTTCGCTTGCATAATAAATCTCTAGATTCATACCATCGATTTGTCTTAGCTTCAAAAACATGTTTCGTTACTTATAAAACATAGCTTTTCCACAATCAAATACAAAAACTCACCTTTTTAGCACGTTTTCCTTGATTTTTCTTGCACAACTAGTTATCTTAGACCTAGATCTTGCTTAAAAACATAAACTTTAACACTTTTAAACATAAAAATCCGGGCTTTGATTTTCAAATAATGAAACTAAAATGACAACTAAAACGAATGATATAAACAAGATATAAACGCACACAAACTTACGATATCACCCCATGGCGACTAATACCAATTATAGATGTATCAAATCACTTAACAAATAAGCATAAGAAAGTCTAGAGAGAGAAAGGAGGGTTGTAACACTTTGGAGAGAGAAAGAAGGAAATGTGTATTGATAGAAATGAAACAACTAACCCTCTCCAAGGTGTGGAGAGGGGTATTTACACCTACCCTTAGGTCGGTCAACATAAGGTTGTCTTATGTTGACTCAGTTAGCTTGGTAAGTTTCTAAATATTATGCTACGGGCTATTCTATGATATATAGGTAGTGACCGAGTCTTTTCTCGATTTCTAACAGAATCTCAATCTTGTCATAACTTGTGGACAATTTAATCGAGAGTATTCTACAGTATGTTTGAGAAAGAAACATTACATGACCAGTAACTTGTTTATAAGTTTTGAACAATGAGTTTTGTAGTGTTTTTCTTTCACACTGATTTAATTAGTAAAGGACATTATTTGACATGTTTGTAATATATTTTAACATGTCTTGTGACTACTTGATTGTTAAAACTAGTTGTCATGCCCAAAGGAAGGCTACTAGTTAAAACGGTTAAGTGAATGAACGGTCATACTTATGACTACCTAATTGTCAAAGTTAGTGTTTTTTTTTAACGGCGAGTTAGTACAATTACTAAGTTAGTTATTCGATTCCACAGTACTTACCCAGAAGGTAGTCCCTGCCAGCCTCGAATAATAGTTAGTGATTCGATTCCACAGTACATACCCAGAAGGTAGTCCTTGTCAGCCTCGAATTGACGCATCTATAGGGCAGAACCCTACAAATTCCTACCTTGAAGGAAAACCCCCATGGAGAGACTCGAACTTGAGACCTCTCGCATGTGGTAACAACCTCCCCAAGGACACTCTTGGTGGCCAACTAAGCTAGCTTAGTCCCTAAAAATAAACTTAATCAAAACAATTATGTAAATTAAAGTCATATTAAGTTACGTGTTCGTGTTTTACTGCTATCTCACATGTATGATAATATATGTTTCAATTCTAAAGCAGGGATGACTATAGTTGCATCTAAATTTGTATGTAATCATGCTATAGTCTATCTTTATTTTTGAGTTTGTGACATTAGTTTGGTCATATTAAAACTCATAAATAAATAAAACTAATTTGAACATTTATGCTCGGAGGAAAGAAACAGTTTTTCTTGATTAGAATTAACAAGAGTGTATTCTTTCATAATGTTTAATTGAATAGGGTATACATGTTTTTATTATTTTGTTTACATGTGTTATGAAAGTTGTAATAATTTATGTTTTGATGAGTTTAGGTTATGTGTTAAGCCCAAAGGATGACCATAATCTTAATCATTAAATGGTATTTGCAAATTATATACTTAGTTAACTAATATTTCTGCCCAAAGGTAATTATTTGTTAATTAAGTTTGCATGATTTAATAAAGAATTTATTAGTGTGTTGTTAATGAAACCAACGAGAAGTTAACAATTCTATCAAACTTCGTTTGTGAATCTAATTTTGTGTTTTGGTTAGATTCCAATAACTAACATTTGCCCTATGATTAGTTATACTTTTATGTTAATAATTTGATATGCACAAATTAAATAATTAGTTAGCAAATATTTCTGCCCAAATGTGATGTATTTTGTTGATTGATTTTGCATAATTAAATGCAGAAGTTATTAATGGGTTGTTAATGGAAACAATGAGAAGTTAACAATTTCATCAAATTTATTTTGTGAATCTAATTTTATGGTGTGGTTAGATTCTAATAACTAACGTTTTCCTTATGGTTAGTTATACACAAGTACAAGTCATTTGCTTAGATAACCATTTATAAGTTCTTGTAACCACTAAATATTTAAAACATATTTATAAGGGTAAACTAATGTTTACTATGGTCATAAAGAATTTCAACATGCATTATGATACGATCATCTCATACCTCCTACAATTGATAAAATGACACATCAATGAGGATTACAGAAAAATCAGATTGCATGTTTATATGATAAAGTTTAATTTTATAAACTCGATAATAACATGTGAAAGTACACTTTTAAATAATTTATAGAACAATTAAATTAAGATACATGGAAATAGGAAGAGAGTTGTTTTAGAGAGAGAGTGGGTTGGATGAACACTTAGAGAGAGAAAGTAAACATAAGATAGAAAATGTATTATGTGTGAAAAATGAACAACCAACCACCTCTCCAAGGCATGGAGAGGTGTTTATATAATTACAATGGATCGTGGGCTTGGGCCTTCATGGGTTTATCCATGGGCTTTTAGCTAACTAGCCTAGTAAGTTTCCAAAAAATTGACTTAACGAGCTAACGACAGTTATCTATGGAGTGACCGATACTTTCCTAGGATTTTTCGTATTCCTAACAATCTCCCCCTAAAGGAGGTCACTTCATTTTACAAAATCTTAAACCTAGCATACTATGCTTTATCTTAAGTCTTCAGCTCGTAGTCTTTAACTTCAATCATTAACTTGTGAGTTGATGTAGTGATCATTGACTTTAGGCTTGAGCTTGTTCCTTTATCTTGACTTGAATGTGAAAATGTAACCTTGAACCAATAACGTTAACACCTTGAGAATCATCCACCAAGCCATAATCCTCGTTTCGCCATCTTGAGTAAATTTGCCATATAGTAACTTGGACTTTTGGAACGACACTGCTCATATACCACTTTCATTGAATTAAACTTAAAAGAATTTAATAATGCATCTTTCTTGAGGTTCTTTAACTTTAACACTTCGTCACTTCGAGAAAGACGTTTGGTATCAGAGTGGTGTTTGACTTTAATACTTTGTCACTTCAAGAAAGACGTGTGGTATCAGAGTAGCATAAGTCTTGAAACATGTACTTGAGCTTTCATGACGTCTTTATATTTGTCGGTCGGGTATGAGCAAGTGGCTATGAATCATGACTCCTCGGGAATCAGCTACACCAATCGTCGGGAGTACCTGCAGGTTTAGGTTAGTGATAATCAACAGTTATGGATGAGAGTGTCTTTGTCACTTCATCGAATACGGTTGTAATAACCACGGTTCCCCGTTGATCAGTATAAATAGTGCTTGTGATCAGGTAGAATTTCGAGGAATCTCCTTGACAGGGTTTCGCAGTTGCACTAGCCTTTCTCATTACCAGAGCGTCTCAAAGCAGACAACACGGTATGAGTGAACCAGCAAGACAAAATCTCACCGATTAAATAGAAAAATTGATTTGAAAATCAATCGACGTGTCACTTGCTAAAGTGGTTTTGTGAAACATCAAGAGTGTTAATCATTTCAAAAATTCATCATCAATCGTCAATTCATAACCTGGAACAAGTTTGATTCTTATATAATCGAACCATCGTTTCTTTCCAGTTGTCAGAAGTTTGATTCATATAGAATCGCACAAGTCACCTACCATGAGCTTGTTTGATGTTGGCTCAAGCAGGATTTCCATCTTCACTGTGAGTAATATTACTCGGATGTTCTGGCAAAATCACAAGGATAATGCGTAGTACTCTTAATATATATCTTGTTATTCATATTGTGTGACAAAGCAAGCATAATTTTACAAGTGTCCTAATGAGATTTATGGATGATCTCTTTTGGCTCTACACTTAATAGTGCACTTTGTTTTTTGGTGATTGAAGGCTGGAGCAGACTGCCACCTTTTCAACATTAACTAACTCAAAGTGAGAAAGTTGATAGAAATGCGTGTAATCTCTGTGAGAAATGAAACAAGAGTCTTTGAGAGACCTTGAGTGGCTAGGGAGGGTTGTGCATAGCGTCACTAGGTCCATGATTGTCTTCAATGTTAGACAACAGCTTAGTGTTTTCAACAGTTTATGTAATGGCCCGGTTTCTACCTAAGTGTATGAAGGGCTTCTTTCTTTGCACCCTTTATCCTTACATTTCTTTTTCATTCTTCAACCCCTTTAATGCTTACCGAGACTTCATAACTAATACCTTGTTGGGTTTGTTCCAGTGTTAGCTCCATCTCAGTAGGTATTATTCTCGATTCTTACTTTTTCTCCTTTTGTATCATACCTAAGGACTTCTACACTATCTAGTGGATATCCCTGGGTAGATCCCTCCGGTTCTGGCTGGATCATAGGATTTGAATACCTATACCTAACCACCTTATAACTCTATAAATTTAAGTACATGGTCGGTCTTTTGGGTATTCCATCACAATCAAGGCCAAAATCATTGAAAAGTTCAATTCAAATGTTTGATATAAAATATATTCAAAATATTTAAACTTTGAGAGTGTGGTTTTTTCCATTTCACTAAAAGCTCCCTCTTAACATGTGCATCGTAATCGTAGTACATGCTAAGTGTGGAGTGCATTGAGTCCATTTTATATGATCACATTTCAGTACAAATTAGATTCAGTTTAATCACATTTTCTCCCCTTATCCAAAATGTTAATCCGTTGATATTTTGGATATCAATTGATTAAACGTTCAGGACAAAATGTTTAATAATCCACTTTTTAGGAACTTTATGCTCCTTTCTTAATTTGTTGAGGGTATTTAAGATAATGATAAGTACAATAATTTAAAAAATTTGATGTTACTAAGAATTCTTGAAAATTTTATTACTCGGCACACCTTAATATCACTATAATGTTTATATATCATAAATATTCACAAGTTTTAATTATTCACGAGGATTGACCTGTTAAGATGAGGACATCATATGATAAATCATATGGTCCTCTGCAGCAGCCAAAAGTCACCCTCCTACGGTCTCCCACCAACAAATTTCTCTAAGCTCCGCATAATCCTCCTAGTCTTTAGCTGTTTATCAATTGCCTGGATCATAGCTCATGCTTTTATCTCTATCACTTTGTCTCCAGATAGTCTGTGGTAGATACTTCATCCGAATTCCCTTTAGACGATCATCAAGAGCAGTCCGAACATCATTGAGTGTACCATCACTAAACTTGTGTAGTTCATCAATACGCATCAATCTGTTCTTCTTGTCTCTATTCTGGTAAATGAAACGTTTGGGATTGGAGTATGCTGTATAAGCTTCCCTTCATTTAAGATCTGATCTGTACGTATCTGGCTTTGTAAGGTTGAGCTTATTTTGGTAACTTTCGACACCTAATTGAATATCTTCCACATGCCTTTGGATGACAATGCTTCTTGTAAACATCCGCAAGGAGACATTAAAAGTTAGGTGTTCTTCAACAGTGAGATTTGTCAACTTGTCTTGAACAAAAAGGTTCAGCATGTATTTGATGTCTTGGATGCGAAGCCTGTTGAAATCTTCTTCTTTGAATTTATACATCTTGTCATCATCTCTACGAACAGTGATCAAATCCAGATGCTTGTAATTATGCCATTCGACAATTTGAAGCTTTGTGACAGCAATGATTCTGCGTTTGGAGTAGACATCATGAGCAGATTCCCTATTAGCAGCAAATCCATAGAATTGTTGTCGTTTTTGGCCCTAATGTGAGATTCCCCAAAGTGCATGTTTGTCGTAGCTAACCGGCACTTGACTCCACATTCTGTTAGGGACCAAATCTTCAATCCATTTGATGTGCCCGTAATCTGCAGCCTTGGTCTTCGTTATTGAAGTTGTATATGTTCGACTTGAGACACCACCACTTAGATACGCAAGGTCGTTGTTGATGAAGTGATCAAAAGGAATAACTTGACAACCTCGAGAATTAGATATCAATGGTAATGGCTTGCGTAGATCATGTGGATATTGCTGACCTTCAGGGTTGTTCCAGTCTAATTGATTAGTGGTTGCCTTGTAGACTTCTTCAAAGAAATATTCTAACTCCACCAGACTCTTGCATCATCCTTTCATCAGTTCGAATGTTGGACCGGCTAATAATTCTGGAGTCAGAGTATCAACTTTTACTGCCATTCATTATGGAATTTTGTGTGAAGTCTAGGGATAGTAGTAGTAAGTTTTCAAGAGTTTGTTGTCCATTCAACTCATTTAAAAACGACTCACGGTTATCTTCTTTCTGAGCAAACAAGTGAGTCGCTTTTTTTTGCCATAGGTTGAACAGGTCCATGAGCAGCAGGCAAAGTCTTGTTCCAATCACGATCAGGAATAGGAGGTTTTGCCGGTTTTTGAAACAAATCAGGAAGCTGAGAGGTCTCCTTATCAGGTTTATCTTTAGTATCTCCTGTTACAAACTCCTGATGTGCAGGTTCTTCCAAATCTTCGGTAGTGTGCATTGGCTCCTCTGCTTGACCAGACTTGTCAGCAGACTTGTGATGAGATTTGGACCCTTCAGTAGACTTGTCAATTGTCTTGGATGTCTTTTCCTTTTGTGGACTGGTTGACTCTGGTCCTTTTCCAGCTCTTCTTCTCTTAGACCCCTGGTTTGATCCAGTGGAGGGTTCTTCGTCTTTATCCTCATCATCTCGACGTCTTTTTAACGAGACAGTATCTCCATACGTGTCAAGTATAAGTTTGTCACTTTCGTAGGCGTCAACCAATGCTTTGTAGAGATTCTTCTATTTATCAGATCTATGGATTGAATTATTACTTTCCATCTTATCTATGAGAATCTTTTTCAGCTCAAGTTCAGAAAGGTTGGCGGCTACAGCATGAGATGTCTTAGATTCATTGGATGAACGAGTCAGAACATCTGCTTCGAGTTGTTCATTTATAGTCTTCTTAATTTTCAGTAAAATCTTGGAGACTTGTGCTTTAACTTGTTCTTTGACTTGATCCTTGATTATTTTCTTAATGTTGTCATCAAGTTTATTGATGAAGTCTTCATTTTCAGCTTGAGCTTCATCTCTGAGTCTGTCAGACTGTAACTGAACAACTATTTTGACGGCTTCATGCATCTTGTTGGCAAGGTACAGATCAACAATGCCGGGAATTGAAGAAACTACTGCAGCAAATTGGTTTGTTTGCTTGAATTCCGAGAAGTCGGTTTCCAAAGTTTTTATTCTATGGTCAAACCCGAATAAGTAACCAAAGTTAGGAAGATCTTATAAGGAGGAGCTTGGAACAGTTGCTGGTGTGGGAACTGGTGTTTGTTGCAAATGTGTGATGAGAGATGATGTGTGCTTAAATACACATCATTTATACCCCGGAAAATACTAATAAACAGACTAAAAACATGAAATATGCTTAATTTTATTGCAAATCTCCGTGATGAGAGCGCGACTTTGTGTTTTTATCATCCTGCATGTAAGAAGGATTGAAAAAAAGGAGCAAAAATAATACGATGATTTTCGGCTTGACTCATTAATTTACTTATTATTCAAGGATCAAGATGATGTCGTGAAAATTCCCGAGCATACAAGGAAAAAGCAAGGAGAAATCGAGCAGAGTCTGACGGTTTGCTTTCATTTTATTGGGTCGGTCCCCCCAACAACAACTAATGGGAGGTCGAAACCGACCCTTATATAATTAATACATTTGCCAGATTTAGAAGAAATGAATTAGCCCAGTAATAGATGTGCAAAAGACTTGGCCCAGCCCAAGACCAAGAGAACCCCTCGGCCCAACAACAATAAATGGCTAATCCAGCCCAGAAACCCAACAGCTTGTCATCATCTCTACGAACAGTAATCTAATCCAGATGCTTATAATTATGCCATTCGACAATTTGAAGGTTTGTGACAGTAATGATTATGCGTTTGGAGTAGACATCACGAGAAGATTCCCTGTTAGCAGCAAATCCATAGAATTGTTGTTGTTTTTGACCCCAATGTGAGATTCCCCAAAGTGCATGTTCGTCGTAGCTAACCGACACTTGACTCCACATTTTGTTAGGGACCAAATCTTTAATCCATTTGATGTGACTGTAATCTGCAGCCTTGGTATTTATCACTAAAGTTGTATATGTTCGGCTTGAGACACCACCACTTAGATATGTAAGGTCATTGTTGATGAAGTGAATAAAAGGAATGACTTGACGACCCCAAGAACTAGGTATCAATGGTAATGGCTTGCGCATATCATATGGATATTGCTGACCTTCAGGGTTGTTCCAGTCTAATTGATCAGTGGTTGCCTTATAGACTTCTTCAAAGAAATATTCTAGCTCTACCAGACTCTTGCATGATCCTTTCATTAGTTCGAATGTTGGACCGGCTAATAATTCTTGAGTCAGAGTATCAACTTTAAGCCTATTTATTACGACTGCTGAGAAGTCTAGAGGAGTGTCCATCAGCTTATTAAATGACTTACACGGATCTTACATCTAGGCCAAAGATCTTAGCCGAAGGTTGAACAGGTCCATGAGCATCAGGCAAAGTCTTATTCCAATCACGATCGGGAGTAGGAGGTTTTGCTGGTTTCTGAAACCAATCAGGAAGCTAAGAGGCCTCTTCATCAGGTTAATCTTCAATAACTCCTGTTTCAAACTCCTAATGTGCGGGTTCTTCCAAATCTTTAGCAGTGTGCATTGGTTATTTTGCTTGAGCAGACTCGCCAACAGACTTGTGATGAGATTTGGACCCTTCAGTTGACTTTCCAGTTGTCTTGGAGGTCTTTTCCTTTGGTGCACTAGTTGACTCTTGTTCTTTTCTAGCTCTTCTTCTCTTAGACCCTCGGTTTGATCCAGCAGAGGGTTCATCGTCTTTATCCTCATCATCTCGATGTCTTTTAAATGAGACAGTATCTCCATATGTGTCAAGTATGAGTTTGTCACTTTTGTAGGAGTCAACCAATGCTTTGTAGAGATTCTTCTGTTCATCAAATCTGTGGATTGACTTATTAATTTTCATCTTATTTATGAGAATCTTCTTCAGCTCAAGTTCAGAAAGGTTGGCGGCTACAGCATGGGATGTCTTAGATTCATTGGATGAACGAGTTAGAACCTCTGCTTCGAGTTGTTCATTTATAGTCTTCTCAATTTTTGGTAAAATCTTGGAGACTTATGCTTTAACCTGTTCTTTGACTTGATCCTTGATTATTTTCTTAATGTTGTCATCAAGTTTATTGATGTAGTCTTTGTTTTCAGCTTGAGCTTCATCTCTGAGTCTGTCGGACTGTAACTGAACAACTATTTTGACGGCTTCATGCATCTTGTTGGCAAGGTACGCATCAATAATACCAAGAATTGAAGAAATTGTTGCAGCAAATTAGTTCGTTTCCTTGAATTCTGAGAAGTCGGTTTCCAATGTTTTTAGTCTATGGTCAAACCCGAATAAGGAACCAAAGTTAGGAAGATCTTGTAAGGAGGAGCTTGGAATAGTTGTTGGTGTGGGAACTGGTGTTTGTTGCTGATGCGTGATGAGAGGAGTGGTGGTGAAGGAAGAATTATTGCAGACAAAAGAGGTGGCTCAACAATAGTAGTAACCAGAACATCTACCCGTAAAGTTGACTCAGTGTTAAGATTAAATATAGAGTCAATACCTGTATCTGGACTGGGGTTAAGCATGTTAGAAATGAAGCCAGATGACACAGAAGAACTCTGATGTTGACCTTCAAGATTAACCAGAGTTATGATCACATGAGTGTCTTCTATTACTTGAGTAGTTTGAATGATAGTGCGTGCAGCATTTGTCATTTCATTATCTCTTCCCTCCAGATTGACGTTCACGTCCCTGTATAATTCATTCGCTTCGTCCTCTTCATTTGTCTCTTCTTCATCCAGTTCTTCTCCGTCAACATTCGCACCTTGAATTTCTTCATCATTGTCTTCATTATTAGTGGATTCAACATGAGAAGGTGTTTGAACCCTAGGATCAAAGCTATCTTCTTCTTTATCTTCTTCACCATGAGTGGAAAACTTGGGATATACAAAGTCATCACTATCGTTGTCTAAATAAGTCTACTCATTATCATCATCTTGACCTTCATGATCTTGTCCATCATCATCATCATCATTGTCATCATTCTGATCATCATCATCATCGTCTTGATTATCAGCATCATTATCATCATCACCACGCATTGCTACTTCATCATCATCTTCCTCGTCACTAGATTTCCAAGAGATTTTCTCATCATTAGATGCATATGTTGGTACATCGAGAACCCCTGGTATATTACCAGTTCCTTCATCTGTACTTGAACCGCTAGAGTAAGAGCTATGAGTTTATATCAGGCTTCTCTTTATGGCCAACTCCATTTGTTTAGCTTCTGTTAAAGCAACCTCAGATAGCACTGTTAGACCTTTAGCTTTAGATGTCTTTGCAGGTTGCTTCTTCTTGGAAGGTTTAGCTGCCATTGCTGACGTCTTGAGTCTTTTGCCTTTAGCAGTTAGAGGAGTCTTTGTCTTGTCAGATCCAGTTTGCTTCTTCTTAACACTTTCTTTTGTTTTAGGAGGTTCAGCTCCTGAAGCAATGACATAGTACTCTTTGTAGGATTTGGAATCTTTTATGGCTTCATTTGTCAATTCATCAGGCAAAATGACACCATATAGCTGTGTGTCCTCATGCCTAGAGACAACCTTTATCGTGGTGAACATTAGGTCATCCCTAGCACAGTGCCAAATTACCCTGTTTCTTCTTGGAATTGATGAATCCTTAGTCATGAAGAAGTTGACGATGACCTTGGTGAAGCGAGGGTAGTACATCTCATTACTCCTCTTGACATTCTTGTTCTCTACTTGATAAACAAAGTCCTCCCATAGAAGATAGGCATAGTCTACATTCTTCTTATGGTACATGCCCTAAAGGATTTGAGCTTGAGATAGTCGAAGATTGTCATATCCGGTACTTTTACCACTCAGACACTTACTTATAACCGCAACAAATGATCTCCAAGGTTGATGCAACTTGTTGACATTGACATCGTTGATACCTTTATCTTTTCACTATGACAAAGATCTCTGAGAAACGTGAAAATTTCTGATCATGAGATTAGGGATATTTGACAGAATTTGTTTGAAGTACTCAGATTCACAACGTTTTTATTGTTCATTTTGCAGGAAATGACGTCTTTAGTGGTCTTTTGCAACCTTTAGCAGTGGCCAAAAAAATCTTTCGATGTTATATATGGAAACATCGCTGTGAATGGACTGCTGGAAGTAAGGGAGTGAGATTCCAAAAACCCTCATTAACCAGTTGAAGAGTTGCTTTTTTGGTCTTGAGCTCTAGCTTAGTCGAAGATTTTTGCACTCTTGAGAGGTTGGCAAGAGACTTAAAGCGTCATCATCAATTTGTTCAAGCTCTTGTGCATTTCATGGTTATGCTTAGAATCAACTACATATTTTTATATAACAGTTTGAAATTATATTATAGACTTTTATGGAAATTTTATGTTTTCTCATTGAGAGTGAAAACTTTTCTTAAGATTAGGTCTTAAGACTTAAGACTTGATACAGATCTATTCCTTAAATAGGAATTAGATAGACTTATATGTTCAAGGGAATTAAGGATAACTTTTTGCTATTAGGAATCGTTAAGTCTTTTTTATATTAGCTAGAAAATATATAGCCTAATTGTATTTTAGTTAACTTGATTATACCAATGTTTTAGTATTTTAATAATTAGTTAGGATAATAAACACATTTTAAATAGCTGTAAGTTAGTTAACACTGTGCCTCTCAAATAGTAACTATTGTTTTAAGTGATTTTGTGTCTAATCTATTAGATTCGGTTTCCCTTAAGCTTTATCAGAGTCTAGTTCTTAATGAGAATAGAAGATTGAGTGCTTAAAAACAAATTACTAGATCTGTCTTGATGATGAATCTAGTCGGGTCTCTTAAGAGAAGAAATGACTGGATAGGCTCCTTAGTGAGAATATTATATGGGTCACATTTAAGGAAAATGATAAGTTGGGTTCTATAGAGGCAAACTTTCACAAGATCGGATCGTTAAGACGAAATCCATGCTCGGTCGATCCTATACGGAACATGATGTTCGGAGTTTAAGGAAATTTATAGATGGCTCTTAATGAGACAATAGATGGGTCTTTACGGCAAAGATAGTTTTGGTTACCCAAAGGGTAAGTAAGATCAGGTTCTAAAGCGATATAGTGAGGTTCTCAAAGGATTGGTCTAGTTCTGGTTACCAAAAGGGTTTATTAAGATCGTTTCACAAGAGCTTAACTAGCACGGGATTCATAATAAAAAATTTCAACTACAATTTTTTTGTTTGAATTACATTGTTCTATTTTTAGCCATTTTATCATTAAGGTATATATTAGGGCTCAACAAATAAAAATTTAGTAAAGGTTCATAAGTTGTATACAAGAAGAGCAACGTAAAACGACATTTAGACATGTATTAATAAACTAGAACAAGGCGTATGATTTTATCATTCAAACTATTCAAGAATTGATAAAACATGCATTCTTACAAAAACACCCAAATTTAATAATCTCCCAAAAACAAACTTTTCAAGAAAAGAAATGGATATCTTTATTCTATCGTTAATCATTTACAAAACTGTTAAATGAGTGTAGCCCCACTATAGCTAAAACCTTAACTAATTGTAGTTTTCAACCAATATTGATTTTTTAAAACCTAATATTGAAAATTAGGGATTTCGAGAGAGAGCGGATGAAAAGGACTATATTCTTTGAGATGTCGGTAGATTAGGGTATGAAGAGGCATTTTATTATTTGTATTTGTGATGAAAAATTGATGAGGATGATAAGCAATGATGGGACGATTGAAATGGGGGTGTGAAAGAGGGAAAAAATATGTAAGTGTGTGTTGTGTGTTGGGTAAGGGGACGGCGGGTGGGGTGGGATCGGTTATTATACAAAAAATGTTGATTTAACCACCATTTGTGCCATTCAAGTTTAAACCACCTTTTACTTTTAATATAAGTTTTAAAAGGCGATAAAAGTTTATAAATTTGGCACTTTACAGTCCAAATGTTTTTAACTAAATACATAGAAACTTATATTTGCAATTAATTTCCTAAAGGATAAAAACCTAACATATCTCTAGCACCATGAAGCTAACGTCATTATCTTTCTCTTAACAAATGATATTTTTTATTATTATAAAAACATTTTTTCCATTGACTACTCATTATTTTTATGAAGACGATATTTGAGATTTTCTCCCCCTCAACTACAATGACCTTGTTTTGCTATTTTAAGAGCAGTTAGTAGTATGTTTGAGTATTCGAATGTTTTGAAAAATAGTTTTGAGTTGCAATGGTATATCTTTGAAAAACAAACACAAAGTTAAGATTTCTCGTATTTTCACAATAAGAGACATTGATAGGTACACTTATGGAAATATGGAATGAACTGGGTGTACCACCCAAATGGGGGTTGCAGGGAATAAGGGTCCCGGTGTTGTGTTTTTATAGGATCAATAAACACTAAAGATGTATATAGTACGACCAAAAAGTCGTTTTAAACCGATACATTAGATTTAACAAAGTATTTGTTACATAAGCTGAAGCTTCACTTGTACACTTGTTCAAAATACAAAGATTTCTAGCCCATACAGTTATACAAAATGTAATGCGATAAAATCGTTAATGCATGATGTCCAAATCAAAACCACCAATGTATCCTTATCAACCTTGTGATTAGGGTCGCCTAAAAAACATTGCTTTAAACGTAAAATAATGTTGGTTGAATTCATTAGGTTTGATAACTCAAATATTGTAGGACCTAAGCGTATTCAAGTGTATGTAATTCCAACCAGTGTATACCTCATAAAATGTAATAATGTTGCTATGTCATGGACTCTGAAGATCGGACTCTAAAAGAATCATTATAATGGCTACTTTGCCTGTGATGATGTTACTAAACTCCAAATTATGTTCGAATGGCTATAAGTTCGTTTTTCCCGTGATTGCTAATACTCTGAACGGGGGATGTCAATCACATTAGATATATTCATAAATTCGCGTCACCAATCTGATACTGAGTCAGTCTCATGATAATGGGGTAATTAGGTTTTCGTCACATAGGCAAACAATAATCATAATATAAACTTAACCAATTTTGTAGTTTATAAAACATTGCCTGTTTCTCACCAACCACTTTGGGAAAACAAAAGATGTAAAGTGGGGTTCTGAACTCTCCCTTGAGTGAGCGCTGGACTAAACATGTATATCAAGGATAATCGGTCTGTAATTCGTCAGATGCAACTAATTTTTAAAATAAGGTCGCTTAAGTACTATCACTATTGGGTTAATTATTACATGCCATAATTTATAAAGCTAATCACCCATTATTATTTTGGAAAATGTGTTTACATAATGTTAAAAGTTTAACTTAGGTCTGTAGTAAATTGGCCGTAACTTTCGGGTTTAGCCGATTTTGACGTTTTTATGCACGCTTTGTATTAGGACGAGTTATCATAATTTGAATTTTCATATTTTGTTTTATGAAATCCATTTATGGTAACAGTTATAAGTTATGTTTATAGTTTGTAGTTATCGTAAAACCCGTAAGTCTTGTTTTATTGTTCTATAGTCTGTTTTTAGCCTGATATATTTTGAGAACGTCTTTATCAAAATTGGAAAGTTCTATTTTATTTATGAGGTTTCAAAAATAAAAGTTTCTATTTGATAGTAAGTATTATAAAAATTAAATTTAATAACAAAGTATTAATGTAGTAAATGGAAATTCATCATCATTCTTTATAAATTTGAAAATTTTCGTTTTCTTATCAATATAGAATCCTAAATTAATTGTGTTTTTGTTAAAAAATACGTAATTGTGTTTATATAAAGTTTTATATATTGATTTATATAAAATTCTTTTATAATTTGTATTATTTTATGTATATTGTTTTTACGTAACTTTTTGTTATTTATCGTTTTTCAATTTCATAGATTTTCGGATGTATATGAGAATAATTTTTACAAAAAATATAAATGGATATGTATATTAGAATTTTTGGCAGAGAATGTTGTGATGACATTCTTTATTATATTTCAACCTTATTTTTATTATTTTCAACTTTGTAATTATCAAAAGTTTTATTTACAATATATGTTATATGTTTACTTACTAATAGAGTCAATTCGTCGCAATATTGTTCAAAATTCACATTTAAACAAGTTGTTATACCATTTAATTATAGTTTTTATCATGTCAAATCATTAAAAACCCTATCTCTATTAACACCTTTTAGCAGTAACCAAGGTTGTTCATCACTTCTACTTCTATTATAACTTCCTTATAGTGTTCATATAACATCATAAAAAAGACCTAAACAAGATTAAATGTCATTTGCATTACTTAGCATGATAATATTAAGACAACTTTATTTAACCTCCATTTGTATCTATCCTTTTTACACCAAAACAACATGGTACATTTTTACATCCATTTAAAATGAACTCATTAAATCATAACATGTTTAGAAGTGAAAAAAAACCTATAATACAAGTAAAAATTCTTTTAATGTTTAAAAGTCTAAATGGTGATTTGGATAAATGATAACTATGCATAAAATACATGAAATGAAAAGATAAAGGTAGTGCTAGATAACTTAGGATGATGAGATGTTGAGAAGTACAAGGATAAACCTTGTTCTCTCTCTCTTATTTTCTTGGTTGCTAGCTTTGGTTTTAAGTCTAAGCAAGGGTTTAGCTCTTATTTCTCAACATCATCATTCATCATTAAGGTTATCTAGCACCTTTATCTTTTCATTTCATGAATTTTTATGCATATGTTAGTCTTTATAGCAAAATCACCATTTAGGACTTTTTAACATGTAAAAAGGATTTTTACTTGTAGTTATGGATTTGTTCACTTTTAAACATGTTATGATGTTAATGAGATCATGTTAAAATGGATGTAAAAGGATTGTACCATGTTGTTTTGGTGTAAAAATGGATAAATACAAATTAGGGTTTATAAAGGTTTCTTAATATGTTTCAAGTAAAAGTAATGCAAATGACATGTTAATCTTGTTTATGGACTTTTAGTGATGTTATATGAACACTAAAATAAGTTTATAATGGAAGTATAAGTGATGAACAACCTTGGTTAAGCTTAAAAGGTGTTAATGAGAGATTAGGGTTTTTAATGATTTACATGAAAAACTACAAGTAAATGTGTATAATCAACTTGTTAAACTTGTTAAACTTGGATATTTGGACAATATGTGGACTAATGGACTCTATTATAAGTAAGACATATAACATATATGGTATATAAGACTTGTGATAGATTACAAAGTTGAAAAGTATGAAAATAAGGTTTAAATATGGAATTAAGAATGTCATCACAACATTCTGCCAAAAATTCAAATATGAACATATCCATTTTATATTTTTATAAAATAATACGTCTCATGACGATTCCAAAAAGCTAAGAAACTTGAAAAACGGATAAATAACGAAAAAGTTACGGTAAAAACAAGTTATACGATAAATAAACGGAATTATAAAAGAATTTTTATAAAACAATTTATAAAAATTATATAAAACAGCAAGTTTAGTATTTTTAACAAATTACACATATTTTTAGGATTCTAAATTGATAAGAAACGAAAATTTTCAATTTATAACGAATGAGTTATGAATTTCGCGAGTTTACGACAATTAATACTTTTATAAAACAATTTTTATAAAAGTTACTATTCATGACAGAAACTTTTATTTTTGTAAACCTCATAAATAAATAGAACTTTCAATTACGAGAACGTGCTCGAAAGAATCGCTAAAAACGGAGCTATAACGAATAAAATACGACGTTTACGGGTTTTACGATAACTAAAACTATAAAAATAACTTTATAACTGGTGTGAACAGTAAAAAGTACTGTTCATCAGAGGATCAAAAATATGAAAATGTCAAATTATGATAACTCGTCCTAATACGAAAGCGTGGGCATAAGAAACGTCAAAATCGGGCTTAAAACGCGAAAGTTACGCCAGTTTTACTACAACGGTAATTATAAACGTTTTAACTTATTAAACACAATTTTTCCAAAACAATTAGATGGTGATTAGCTATATAGAATTATGCATGGTAGCAATTACCCAATGTGATTAGTACTTATACGACCTTAATTTAAATAGGTTGCATCTGACGATTTACGTGACGCATTATCTGTGATATTCTTGTTACGCTCACTCAAGGTGAGTTCATATAGCCCCAACGTTTCACATGCTTTGGAGGTTTTACAAGTTTTACGCGGGTGAGAACATGCAATGTTTTACAACTGGACACAAGTGGATACTTTTACATTATGATTACGTGTTGCCTAAATTGCGATAACCCTAGTTGAGCCCATTATCATGAACTGTCAGTTACTGGATTGTGAGCGCGAATGTTATGAATAGATCTATTGGATTTGACAATCCCGGTTCGGTGATTAGCTATCACTAAGGGCAAACGAACCATATAATCAGTCTAACAATAAGAGATGTTGCGGGTTAGAACATCATCACGGCAATGTAGGCAATATTATATGGTATTCCTTTATGTTCGAGCTATCATGTCATGAGCATATGGGACAAACGTAATTACATTTATATTATGTCTGCATCTGTTGGCATTATCTTTACACTTGGGAAAATCTTAATGGTCCTACAATATAACGATTTATCAAACCTATGAAACTTCACCAACATTATGTTGACGTTTAAAACTAATGTCTTTTCAGGGATCAGTAAGCACGGGTGGCAAGGGATAGCATTGGTGGTTTTGATATTGGATATCATGCATTAAAGATTTTGCGTCGCATTACATTTTTGTATAAACATTTATGGTCTAAGAAATCTTTGTTATTTTGAACAATGGACAAGTGAAGCTTCGCTTACATGTAACTAATTACTTTGTAAATTCTCCAATTATCAGTTTTAAACGACTTTTTAAGTCGTTCTATATCCATCTGTGTTATTGATCTATGAATAACACTCCCCTGACCCATATGCCCTTCACCAATTTAGGGGTGTTACAAATCCTGGTAAGCTTATTGTTAGTTCTGACAATATATTGTTAATACTGGTTGACCAGACTTATGTCTGGTAGGCCAATATTAATATCGGTAACTAGTCGTTAGTACTGTTTGGAAGTTCCACAATATCAGGATCCTACTCACCCTCATGTGCCAGAAGCAAGAACTATGACAGTGGAAGACTTACTTCACCTGCTTCCCAATTTGATCACAAAGGTTGATAGTTTAGAGACAAAACTCAAGCAGACTAAGCTGACCATGGGAAAAGCAATTGTGAAGTTAGTGAAGAAAGTAAAGAAACTGGAAGATATTCTCAAAAAGATACATGTGGTTTCAACTAACTCAGAGGATGAAGAACCAGAGGATTAGGGGAGGATAATTCAAGACATAAATGATGATCCTCTAGGTTTAAAAGGAGATTTTGTTACTCCTACTAAACCTTTAGGAGAGGCTCAGGAAGAAGAAATCAGTCCTACAACCTTAGAAGCAGCTAAAACTCTATCAAAGGTTGCTTTTTAGAGGTCAAAGTCAGTTGATAAGGGTAAAAGATACAAGAGGAGAAAAGTGTCCAAGGGAAAATACATTGATTCTGCCTTTGCTTTGAAGATATTAGTACTGGCTTTGAAGAAGTTAATATTGGTTTTGAAAAAGTTAATACTGGTGGCTTAGGAGTTAGTACTAGTAGTGGACCAGTTAGTTCTCTGCTAGAGCCAAAGGAAGTAAAAGTCTCCAATGATTGTTGAAAGAGACTCAAGCTCCCAAAGACTAAAGAACAAATTCAACAAGAAAGGCTAGTCTTGCAGAGCCATAAGAATTGCAAACTCTAAGGAAGGAAACTGCCAAACAAGATTCAATTTGATACACCACTTAGCTAAAAGAAATGGAAGAAGAAGAATTACCTAAGACAATAAAAGCAAAGAAAAGCTCAAGTTCAATTTGAAGCTCAACACTACACTGAAGAAATGGGATGCATTAAGCAAGCATGAAGCTAATACAGAATTAAAAAGAATGTGCTAGGAAAGATTGCCAGAAATGAGACTGTTACAAAGGAAGATGGTAAGTTAGGTAAATCAAGAAAGAAGTTCTTTGCATGAAAAAAGAGCTAAAGCAAGAAGAAGTAAGCCTAGACCCATCACGAGCTGAGAACTACAATGATAAATATATAGAAGAATCAGTGTGACAATGGAAAGCTTACACAGTAAAGAAGTTTGAGTTTTTGAGAAAAGTGAAATGAAGAAGTTTGAAAATATGGTCAAAGCAGGTTGAATCTTTTGTTCTTGTGAACATTGAAGAAACAAAGGCACAGTGAAAAGATATTGATAAAAAAGCTTCAGACAGGAGATTTCAAAATACACAAAGGATTGATGATAAAGATGTTCAGTTGAAAGAAAAAGGTTACTGAAAGTAAAAAAAAAGAGGCCAGTAATAAGAACAGGAAAAAGAAAGAACAAAAGGCAAGGAAGGAATAAATGTTGACAAGAGTCCACATGAAGATCAAGACTGACGAAGAAGAATCTGGTAACGCTATGAATCCACTCCCTTTGTATACTAAATCCAATAGTGTGGCAATTTAGAAGATATTTCAACAATGTGAAAGAAGCATTTATCATTAATAAGAGCTAATGGAGCTGATACAGTTTTTTTTTTTTTGTTTTTTGTTTTTTTATAAATAACTTTTGAGCTATGCGTAAAGACATCACAAGAGAGGATCTTATCGAGCTATACAGGTTGGTCATGCAAGAGTATGGAACAAAATAGCCTAAAGATGTTTTATGACAAGTACTTATAGAGGTGATCCAGACTATGTTGATCCACCACTCAATGAAGATGCCATTTGGTATCTTACCACTACATCAAAAGATAATTGTTGGGAGAGGTATTATGATAATTGTCAAATACATTGGCTAAACTTTGGAGGCATGTCATATTTATATTTAAGCAGATAGGAAGTATCACTCTGTCTGAAAGATCCGTGCAAGTGATGCTGAAAAGGAAGCTTCTAGATGGAAAAATGAAGAAGTTTGTTTACAAACTTTGAAGAAGATGAGAAGCAAGCTGGTGATTAGAAAATGATAAAGTTTCATTGTTGGAGTTATGTTGGAACTTTAGACTATAATGGAACAGATAGAGGGTTTGAGTGTTGCTATATCACCATACGACAAATGGTCCATACAGTTTCACCAAGCTTAATAGTTCATAAGGACGGACTAGTCCAAGCGAATGACTGGGGGAAAGACTTCATCATAATCGTTAAATGGTGACAGTTTACCAAAAACTGTATGGATATCAACTCACCATATCTGTTTTGTAAAGGATTGCAAGAGCCCACAAGTTATGGCTTGTAGTAAAGTCTGTGGAAAATTCATTTATATGGGTTGACAGGTTACCAAAAAACTGATGGTAACACAACTTTACCACTGATTCACGGGTTCCAAACAGGGGTGGAGTTGAACGGTTACTAGTCCACCTAGGTACTGTTAATTCTACTACCAAGGATAGCTAGCCCAAGAGCAACGGATTACTTGGTAAAGTCCTTAATCAAATCCATTGATAGTATGAATTTGCTAAAAATCATATGGTATTTCAACTCGCCATGTTTCATGTACTAAGAGTTGAAATAGTTATCAATGTACCATGGTTTATAAACCAAACATTGGCTACTCCAAGTTAAAATGGCTAACTGGTAAAGAGACATCAAATCTATTTAAATTTTCATGATATCACCTCTCTTAGGATTAACACACGCTATAAGTATGAGAATAGACTGAAACTTTATGATAGATATATCAATGTTGCTGTCTATTTTGTTGCTGAAAAGATTATACATGTAGCTATGAAGTGTTGGCCATGATGTTTAAAAGATTTGATGCTGTAAATATCCTTAGTGATGATTTCAAGAGTTGCTGATATAATTCAAGAACCTGTTTATACAGGAAAATCATCATGTTGTAGTTTAAGAATAATTCCAAAGATAATGCTTACAAAATCCTCAGGAAGCTCATAATGAAGATACTCAAAGAAACTTGAAGTTCACAAGTGAAGATCAAGTTAGGGAGGATTGGTTAGGAATCTTATTGTAAACAGACTTAAGTCGAGTAGTTATAGAGTTTAAGTCGTAGACATAGTTAATTCTGTCAGTACTAATAAGTCTACAGTACAAAAGTTAGTACTACTGGTCTCAATATAGATATAGTCCTTGTTTATGTAATAGAATAGTTATCTTAGAGATATCTTAGTAAAGGATATGCATTATCCTTTTACACGCTTAGGAAAGGATATGTATTATCCTTTCACACGTTTATAAAGCCTATTAGGGTTTCCTTGGTGTATAAAAGGAACCCTAATGGTCACAATGTTTAGCATGAGACATTGAACATAGAATCTAATAGAAATTAATAAGCAAATAGCAAAGTTTAACATGTGTGATATCTTCTAGTACTATGCGTGTGAAGATTCCGCATTAGCATATAGTATTCATAGCTTGTCTCTCATATCGTTGATTTGGATTAATTCAAGTTAATCTATTGACTTACAAAAACGAAACAGATCCAAGACTTTGACCTACCAATAAGGTATCCATAACCGGCTACTGTCCATCCATAGTCCAAGTCTTTTGAGTGCGAAAATCTGATCATATCATCAATATGGGTTAGTCTAATGATGAGATCTTGCGGATCATGCTAACCCATTCTTTACTAGGTGACTTATAGTTGCACCACCTTTATACATCGGATGGCTTATAGTTGCATCCAAAATCCCCGGAATCATAGGGCTTATATTCAACCACCTTGTAACTTAGTTGGTTTTATGACACGTAACCATATCAAGAGTTAGATCAACTAGGTGGCTTATAGTTGCACCACCATTTCTCCTTTTTTTACAATACTCATGTATATAACATATCCCCCCACTTGAGATAAAAAGCATCAAAAGTGATAATATCAGGGGGTCTTCCATGATCAAAATGATGTATCATTAAAGTACGTGCCAATCTTTGAACCATTTTCCTGAACCATAGATTTAGGTAGCTAAAAATTTTAGCACAAAGATAAATATATACAGACCAGGGTTGGCTAAGGTGAAATGGTGTAACAAAACATATAATAATGAGTGAAAACATAGATTATCTCAACAAGGGTGATATAGGGGTATCTTGCACTAATGATGAATGCAACAAAAGAGTTTTAACACGGGAGGTTGACAAGTCAATGTAACAAGTTGATAAACACACACATAATGGCTATTTGGGTAAAGTCCTAAATGTTGCCCTCTCGAACCATATATTCCTGCTAATCAATTAGGTCTTGAAATGATGTACAAGCCAAGTTCTAAAGTCTACAATACTTAAAACTGGTACACTTAATATTTTGGTAGATTTTGGTATAATGAGATGAAAACGGATCATCAGGCTTAAACCTCACCAAGTAATAATAAAGAGTAATGTGCATTCGACAAAGATTGATTCTAGTTTAGTTAAGAAAAACATGTCAAAATTTTAAAATTGGCACTATTTTTCAAAGAAAACTAGAAAATCGAAGGCAAGAATAGGTCAAGTGATAATTTTACTCCTATTCCCTCACTTGATTTGTACAATGTCCCAATTGTACATTAAGGAAATGGAATAAATAAGAAAGAGTAGAATTAGAACAAGAAACTCCCTTGAGCGTTGCTCCTTAACATATGAATGTAATAAGCCTGTGGAGAAACTCAGAAAATCTCCATCATTAGCAAGCTCATTTTCCCCTGTGATCACTAAAATAAACTAATAGCATAAAATCGTTCCATGCTAAATATAAAAATAAATACAAACCTATCTCACTTTCATAGGAATCACGGTTGCATTTAGCATATGCAACAAGCCTTTTAAACCACCTGGTGGCCCAAGTGGACGAGTGAAGTCTCATGAGGGTTTCCAGAGAACATACCCACAAAGTTCATTTAGATATACAAGGTTTAACAATGTTCAAAACTTAATTTTAAGGTTTTTCAAAAAAAGGTTACGGCGTAACTGTAGTGGTTACGTCGTAATCATGTGGTATATATTTTATTAAGATTTTTTGTTTATACGATTATGGCATAACCATAATAAGGTTTACGTCGTAATTAAATAGGGTACGGCGTAACCATGTACGTTACGCCGTAACTACTGCTAAATCAGCAAAGCTACCGCATAATTATGAGTCGAGTCGGTCTTGAAAGTTGCCTCCTAACTGCTGAAACCTGCAAAACAAAGTAAAACATGCAAACCAACTAATATGCGGAAAATTAAATTTATTGATAAAAATACAGGTTGCCTCTCAACAAGCACTTTTGTTTATTAACGAGTCTTTATGTTGTTAGGATCATTCCACTTTACGTTTTGCATGCCTTTTATCCAACAATATCTCTTTGAATCAGCTTGTATTCTTCACCTAAATTATGGCTCCCTGGGTAGAACCTTTTATCTTTTGGTAAGTATGATGGATTCCTCAGTCTTATCTTCGTCATAATTTTTAAATGGGTCTCTTTGTATATGTTGTCTTATTTATTATTACCAAATCTTTTTTCAACATCTGGCATATTAAATTGGGTTTTGTTCATCTCGGATTTTAAACCAAAGGAACTCATTACTTCGTCTTTCTTATAATCCCCACATGTTCTTTGAAAGGTTGTCCAAATAGAACTTCGGTCAACCCTTTTTCCACAAATTCATTGATGTTTTCAAGAATGATGAAATCAATTAAGAATTGATGTCCCCCGACGAACACATGCAAATTTTTAGCAAACCCCACCATATTGTTCCTTGTGTATACAATTTCATGTTTCATGATAGAGTTATAAGCTTTTCGAGACATAATGTTGAAAGGAGAATGTGGCTCAATGTAAGGATCAAAGTTTACAAACCCTATTTTGCAAGTGATTTGAAGGTTATAGGGGCTATGGAGATGGATTTAATTGCTACTGCTTAAGAACTCGGGTTTAATAGGAAATTTAGTTGCCGCGTTGGTCAAGTCCCTGAAATCCAGGTTATCCCATACGTCATCCATCTCGACAAAGTCATCCATACTGATGCTCGAATTACTGTTGGGATTACTGAATATTTCACTAGAATCCTCATGAAAGGAACATTGTATCATAATTTTCCAAGTTAGGCGATAAGTCATTATCGTTTGGGAAAATGCCTAAATCATCATCACTTAAAAGCAACTCTTCTAGGTCTCTGTGCTCATCAAACTTGTTGACTTCTGACAAATTATTTATAACACAAACCGGTGAAATTACGGCTGGGGATTCTCTTTCATTGATTTCGAAAGTAATTTGTTCACTCCCTACTTCTAAAGATATATTTTGTTAGATATTAGAAAAAGACTCGGTCACCCCGTATATTTTAGTGTTTATTATAGCTCGTAGTTGAATAGTTAATAGTATGACTTTCGGTAATTAACCGGGTACTAATACCCGTTATATTGTAAGAACTATATAAGCCTCTTCCAACTTTGGAAGAGGTAAGCTAGTCATTTACTCTTTTCTTATAAAACACATTTTCTCTCACTAGAAAATCTCTCTCATGTGTTTCTCTCTCTAGAAACTAGCCAAGTCCAAGAATCGACCCCGTGTTATTGAGTATGATTATACTAATTGTTCAGAGCTTATGGGATGATTAGATCGTGTGTATGTGCGATTTCTTGCTTGTTTTAGATCGAAAAGTGTACCATTGAAGGCTCCTAGCTCGTTTTTTAAGTTCTCCGAATTTTGATGTTTGTAATGTTAAAGTTTGGGTGTTTCTAGTTGCTATTGCCTTGTGGTACTGTGTTGTGCAAAAGAAATCAAGCAAAATCGTTCAAAAGGGTGATTTATAAGTGATTTTGTGTGATAAAAGTCGTTGTTCTTCGTGGAGGTTTGCCAGAATTTCTTCACGGCGGTTTGCTTAAATATAATATTTTATTTAGTAGGTGACCAACTGTCTGACACACGGCGGGTTGCTTTGGCGGCGAGTTGCTTAACATCGCGGCGAGTTGCTCAAGAGGCGAGTTGCTTTATACTAAGCAGCGAGTTGCTTAGGCAGCGGTTTGAACAGGTTGACAGCGGTTTGAATATTTTAATAGCAAATATCTAAAGGAAACTCTGGCGGTTTGAAAACTCAGCGGCGGTTTGATTAAAATATAGACGGCGGTTTGTATTATTTCTTCGCGGCGGGTTGCTTGGCAGCGAGTTGTGTTCGGCGAGTTGCCTTAATTTCCACCAGCGGGTTGCCTTAATTCTTTGCAGCGGTTTGATAGCCTCTGGCGGCGAGTTGAGCTACTGTCTTAGACATTTGGAATATTTCAAACTTGGGACTTAATATCACTAAAACAAGAAACAAATACGTTAACCTCACCACTTTTAACGTACATTCACTAATCATTGATCGATCAAAACATATCATATCATAATAAAACAAGATGTCTAGTATGTCAGAAGACATCCAGTGTGCCAGTTCTGATACACGCCCACCAATGCTTGATAGAACAGACTTTGAATCTTGGCAACAACGTATACGTCTGTACTGTCTGGATTAAGTATAAGGGGGAGAGAATATAATGAAGTCCATTAATGAAGGTCCATTTTCTTATGGGAACGAGTCTCTCAGATGTTAATTGCTGAGGGAACTGAGGGTGCAGTTCTAACAAGGTCCAGTACGTGCTAGAGTCCTAATGACCTTTCAATGCTGAAGAAAAGGAATGTATAAAGCTGACATTCGTGCACAAATATCCTACTTAAAGGTATACAAAAAGACTCTACTCATCATCAACGACTATATGACGCCAAATAGACATTTGGGAAATTGTGAAGATGATTCTGAGGTTCTGTGTTAACCAAAGGATGACAGGGAATCTAATATCGATGAATTTGCGCACTTCGTTCAATTCAAGGTCGAAACCATTCATGGATTATATGTCTAGGGTTTACGAAGCTCATTAATGACAATGAGGAAACCATCAGATGGACCTATGCCCAGGAGCAGCTTAACTCAAGTTTGTGAACATCATGTTACTGAGTAGAGTAGATCATAACTATAGTCAAACTTAAATAGGTTTGAAAGAGTCTAATTTGATCAGTTGTAGCTTACTTGAAGCACATGAGGGGCATGCTTAATGAGAACAAGAATGATGATGGATAAGTTTCATTCAACCAACTAATGTTCTTTTGGCATAGTGTCGGAATGCCTCAGTTTAGCAAGTATCCAACCACATTATCAAGTCTCATCAAATCCTCAAATGAACCATCTCCTGTCGAAACTTTTAAAATGGACTCAGAAGTTCTTCACAGAAGACTTGATTGAAAGTTTATCACTAACTCACTTGACCTCCTCAGCAATCGTATTAATTACATTTCCTCAAACCAATAATCACTTAGTAACGTCGTTAATGCAGGAACAAAGCTACGGGTCAAGCGGCAGGTTGTGGTTTAGATGTCCATGGAAAGAAATTATGCGAATAATCAAGGAAGACCATTTCAGAGAAAAATAATTGCAAGGAGCAAATGTGTAGCTGGGAATGTAGGAGCGTTTCAGAACAGAGGAGGCATTATTAATCCTTGTCAAGAAACCCATTAAGTGCTACACTGTAACGGACTAGGGCACATAGCACGAGAATGTCAGGCAAAGGCGTCTTAAGATTCGACTACTTCAAGGACAAGATGCTAATAATGTAAGCCAGGAGAATGGTGCAGGTTACTGGATGAAGAACAGTCGTTCGTTTACTTGCGCGAGAACAGGTTAACAAACTTTGATGATGATATGGGATGTTTCACCCGAGGAATGATTTGGCACTCAATTTGGACATGTCTTTGAAAGCTAATGAATGTGATGCTATTCGAACTCTGATGTTGATGAGGGTTCCCATACACATACCATGTTCATGGCAAATCTACACATTTCTGGAAGATCCATTTTACGATTGAAGCTGGGCATCATATGCTCGAATACGTCCGTTTGAGGTACAAGTTGATTCCTTTGTAGATCATATGGTATGAGTATCATGAAGTACACGAGTTGCAAAGTGATGTACAACACAACTACGTTGTTGTCTCTGATGTGCCTATACGAGTGATAGTAATATTATTCGTCTTAATGTTAGTATGTGGAAGACAACGAGGAACATGTTGTACAAAGTTATGTTCTTCTGTACGGATAATGATGCATTGATGTCAATTCTGTTGAATGCTGAAACTGGAGTGTACAAAGAAGATTAGCAATAAGCAGAAATGGTTAGATTAATGATCAGTGACCCTCTGAACTTGCGAGATATAAGGAACTGGTCGGGGAGTATGAAACAGGGCAAATTTAAATTAGCTGATAGAGAACAAAAAATGATAAAACAAATGAGGAATATTTATCTTAACGAAATAGATTGGAAACTTCTGTAAAATCAGAACTTCATTCAGCACAAATACTTACTTAGTCTACGTTGGCCATTATAAGTCAAAGAACAGAAGAAGTAAACCATTTGGAAAGAAACGGATTTTAAAAAAAGAAGACAATTACTTGAAGAGTTTTTAGACATAAAAAGGCTAAAAAGATAAGATGGAAGATAGAATGATACAAACTATGATCAGTTGTTCCAAAATGGTTCACATGTTATGTTTAAACCAAAATCGTTTATGGTGAAAGAAAACGCGTAGCATTAGGTACAAAAATCCCTTATGTTCACTCGTGCAAAGCAAGCTCAGTTGATCTGTATATATGGTATGTATTGTCACCACCAATCATACACCCATGTTGTACTTGACTTAGAGGATATCGTGAGCTAGACTGGAGTAACTAGGAAAAGAATGTTGTTGAAAATGCAAAGCCCTCTATGTGTGGAAAATAAAGTTAGGATTGCCCCCTCCCCCTGATTACTCGAAGGAGAACCTTCTTGCAACCTTTACTCCCCAAAGAAATCTGACCCCAGAACAGATATTTTGGTCCATAGATGACAATGACAGGAAAAAGGCTGAGACCTCAGTTCCAAAACCAATTTCAGCATTGACAGTGTATCCACCCAATACTCCTAGTCAAGCTGTGTCCCAGAGTTCTTCAAACTAAAAAGTCAAGTGAAGATTAATCTTTATGTACTCCCCTTTTTTTTCTTTTTTTTTAACACAACTTTTTACAGATTTGATAAAAACTTGTAAAAGAGAATCACACCTTTATCAGGTGTTACAGAAGGGTGAAATATTGTTTGAGCAAAAAAAAGGATGTTACCTCACTGATGTTATTCCATTTTTCAAAAATTCTTAAAGAACACTTTGCAGGTAGTTTAAACGACCCCTTTAAAGAAGTTAAAGTAATGAAGATAATTTTGATCAAATGAGATGACGAAGTGGGACCAGGATATGTAGGACAAGCAATGTGCTGAAATTGTAAAGAAAAACCTTTCTCATTGAAAATTGAGTATGTGATTGCTAATGATTTGTTCGAATCAAATGTTGGTATATGATGTGGAAAAATCACGTTGGTCTCGATCTTGAAGCTGAGATGTCTAGAGTCTAATGAGTAAAAACTATTTCAGCTTGAACGGGACTACCTAAATTTCAATTAAAGTTTAACATCTTCAGAAGAAAGGTTTTGATAATAACAAATTTCAAACATCAAAGGAAGATAAGCGAAAAATAGCTCCTGATTTTAACTTCATTCTTTAAGATCAAAGAATCACGAATCATCTAATTCAAGAAAAAGACAGTGATTAGAGAAATTTAAATGTTCTAGTGCTAATGTGAATGACAGAAGTTGTGAGACTTATAATGCTTAAAGTGCCATGCTCTTATTGAACAAAATGAATGGTTAGAGTAGAACTAGAGAAAAGGTCAAACAAAATTAACAGAGGAATTGTATGATCCATAAGTTTACGCAGTGGCTCACACTAGGTGAAAAGAATCTACCATGTTAAATGAATTGAGAGTCTAAAGCTCAGTTGAGAGAAGCAAAGTGTCTTGTTTCACTATTGACTTGTCAAAACCAAAAGTTCTTGCGCATGGAAAGTATGCCATTGATGTTAAACCATCCTCATCCCCTTAAGAACAATAGGTGTCTCCTTGAGTGCTCATTTACTATATCAGCCTTTCTTAAAGAGAGTTGAAACTGTGTTAGGAGAGATTGTAGAGAAAGCCTAGAGTAGTTTAAACCAATGTAATGTATTAACTTGTTGTCACTACATAAGCATCTCAGGGAATTGTTAGAAAAATATCGTGATTGGCACTTGCCTTAAAAGTTCAATGAAAGAGATAACAAGGCTCCTTACCCTGTTGTAACTAGTAAAAGGCAAGTTGCTTTAGTGATAAACAGGAACTCATCTAGCAACACATTAGAACTCCGTAGAGCACCAGAAAGTTAATCAACTAATATCTGTGATTCTCTTTACAGGAGTAAACATCTCTACTGAAGCAAGCGGATAAGCTACAAGCTAATACAAAGAATAATAGGATCCTGTGCTAAGAGGGAGAATAAGAGGAAAGAAAGTAGAAGACCATTAGGACTAATAAGTCTGTTTGGACAAAAGTGAATCGGGTTGATTTTAGGCATCTAGTCTAAGCGTTTGTTGTAAATTAATTCAATTCTGGATCTGTGTGCAAATGTGTATCAAATGCTTAAACTCTGCAAATCATTGAAATGTGTATTGTTTATATTTTAAGTTTAGTGAATTGCACCCCCACTGTTAAATTGTTCTTGTCAATAAAGGAAGCGATTTAGAAACCAAAAGGCAAGCTGATGATAACAGTTTGAACAAGACCAAGGCGGGGTGGAAAGCAACGGGCAAATATTTGCGGATATTGGTTATCAATGAAGACACAGGAAGAAATTCCCTTAGGAAAACTTAATTGTGGGTATAATGGAGACCCACAGGAAAAAAATTGCCTTAGGCGAAAATGTGCCCTTTAACTAAGCTTTCTGTGAAAGTTCTACTCTATCTGCTATATACAACAGGACCCCACAAAAAATTGGGAAACGAAATTCAAAACTCTCAAACTTCGGCTGTTTTCAAATGCAGGGCGTACACGGTCTATCCTTTGGTATTGGGTCTCAGGCTATTCAAACATATGGATGGGGAATCGTTTTTCTTTTTAATTTTTTTTTTTTTATCATTTTTTTAAAAATAAAAATTATTTTAATCTGTTTTTTTTTTTTTTTTTTTTTTTTTTTTTATTTTTTATTTTCTTATTTTTTTATTTTAAAAATAATGTTTTTTTTTTTATTTTTTTTAATTTATTTTTTCTTTTTTAATTTTTTTTTTTTGTTCAAAGCTCAGAATTTTGTGGAAAGATCATCGGACAGTCAGATTTCTGGGAAATGATCATTTCGGAGCTATCATGGGTTATGGAGATTTATGTTATAGTAACGTGTGATTTTTGTGTAATACTACGTGGTGGGACTGGATATAATATATTCTCTGATAGGGCAATTTTGTGATTTGATTGTGAAGTTGCCTTCAGAAAGCAGACATTGCTTTGTTCTTATATTAATGGGCAGAATTACTTAAAGGTGTCGTTAGCACCAATTTGTACACGATATCGATTGATGATATGATGAAGTCTTCTCCAATATGCTTGCTGTCCAAAGCTTCCAAGTCAAAATCATGGTTGTGGCATCGTCGTTTAAACCATTTAAACTTTGGCACAATAAATGATCTTGCTCGAAAAGATCTGGTTAGAGGTCTACCAAGATTGGAGTTTGAAAAAGATCATATTTGCTCGCCTGTCAACCTTGGAAAAAGCAAGTGAAGATCTCACACTAAAACCAAAATCTGAAAATACAAATATGGAGTTTTCAACCATTCACAGGATCTGTGTGGTTCCAATGAATGAGTCCAAAGTATTAAAGGGATAGAATACATTTTGGTCATCGTGGATGACTATTCAAGGTTTCTATATGGGTAAAGTTTTTGAGAGTCAAGGATGAAACTCCGAGTTTGTCATCAACTTTCTTAAGCAAAATACAGGTTGGTCTCTACAAAACAGTCAGAGATACATACCGCCAGATAATGGACGGAAGTTCGTCAACCTAAGTTATGTCTGAATACTATGAAGGTGTCGGCATATTTCATCAAAAATCTATTCCGAGAACTCCTCAACAAAATGGCATTGTCGAAAGACGAAATCGTACACTTATGGAAGCAGCACGTACAATGATGATATTCTCAAAAGCACCGATGTTTCTATGGGCAGAAGTTGTAGCTACTGCTTGTTACACCCAAAACCGATCTCTAATTCATACTCGTCACAACAAAACCCCTTCGAGCTTGCACATGTAAGAAGCCTGATCTTACATATTCTTCGAGTATTTGGTGCTATGTGCTATTCTATAAATGATAGCGAAAGATCTAGGAAAATTTCATGTAAAGCTGGACATGGGATTTTAGTGGGTATGCTCCTAGCAGGTATAGGGCCTATAGTATCTACAACAAGAGAAGCCGTTCGATTATAATAGTAAACAATTCACGTACATTCGATGAGATGCATCAGAAATGGCCTCCTTGTACGCATGAGTTCAGGACCCCTACCCAAAAGCCTATTATTACGACCTGAACAAAATCAAATCTGGGCTCACTCAACCGATAAAGAGCTAGGAGTGTTATTTCAACAATGTTTTGATGATTACTTAGAAAACATCTCGAGACAATGAACCAGTACCTTCTGTACTTCGTTAACGCTCAAGTTGTTCCACCGGGGTACATCTTTGTATTCATCAATTGCTCAAGGAGGACCGTCTACAAGTGCTTCATCGTCAACATCCAATATGCATCATCCAATCCAACATCAAGGTATTGCAGAAGAACCCACTCTCGAAGACTCCCCAATCACTCACGATGTTCTACATCCTTTATTTAACATGTTTATGGGAGAACGGTTCGCACTGTCATCATCTGGAATGTTAATTCAGCGGAACCAACAAAGTTTAATCAACCCCACCAGATCATCTCAGAAGATGGACCAAAGATCATCCTCTGGATAACATCGTTGGCAATCCCTCTCGTCCTGTATCTACCAGAAAACAGTTAGCATCCGATGCTTTGTGGTGCTGTTTCCATACTGAACTGTCCAAAGTCGAACCCAAGAACTTCAAAATGGCCGTGATAGAAGACTGCTGGTTTCAAGCCATGCAAGATGAAATTCACGAATTTGATCGACTTGAAGTATGGGAATTAGTACCTCGCCCAATCTATGTTATGGTTATCGCTCTCAAGTGGATCTACAAAGTGAAGCTTGATGAATATGGTGATGTACTGAAAAACAAAGCTCGGTTAGTTGCAAAGGGATATCGTCAGGAGGAAGGTATTGATTTTGAAGAATCGTTTGCTCCAGTTGCACGGATAGAGGCCATCAGAATATTCATTGCCAATGCTGCAACCAAGAATATGATCATCTACCAGATGGATGTCAAAACTGCTTTTCTGAATGGTGATCTTCAAGAAGAAGTCTTTGTCAGTCAGCCTGAAGGATTTGAAGACCAGGATAATCCTACTCACGTTTATCGTCTGAAGAAGGCTCTTTATGGGCTAAAGCAGGCACCAAGGGCGTGGTATGACACACTATCAAAGTTCCTTTTGGCCAACAATTTCTTCAAGGGTGCCGTGGATCCAACGTTATTCACACGCAAATCAGGCAAACATATTCTACTTGTTCAAATATACGTAGATGACATCATTTTTGCCTCAACAGATCATAATGCGTGTCACATATTTTCCAAAGAAATGAGCTCCAAATTTCAGATGTCAATGATGGGACAAATGTCGTTTTTCTTAGGACTACAAGTTTCTCAAAGTCCCAGAGGCATCTTTATTAACCAAGCAAAATATGCTCTCGAAACCTTAAAGAAATATGGAATGGATCTCTCTGACCCTGTCGATACACCAATGGTGGATCGATTGAAACTGGACGAGGATCTCATGGGGATTCCAGTTGACCAAACTCGATTTAGAGGAATGGTTGGCTCTCTAATGTACCTTACAGCTAGTAGACCAGACCTTGTATTCGCTATATGCATGTGTGCTAGATATCAGGCTAAGCCTACTAAAAAGTACTTTGAAGCTATCAAACGTGTCTTTCGGTACTTGAAAGGAACCATTAACATGGGTCTTTGGTATCCGAAAGACAACGCCATGTCACTAACAGCTTATGCAGATGCGGATCATGCGGGATGTCAAGATTCAAGAAGAAGTACGTCAGGAAGTGCTTAGTTTCTTGGAGATAGATTGGTTAGCTCGTCATCAAAGAAGCAAAGAAGCACTACAATATCAACAACAGAGGCTGAATACATTGCCATGTCTGTATGTTGTGCTCAAATCCTTTGGATGCGATCACAGCTCAAAGACTACGAATTTGACTTCAATAAAATTCCTCTGTACTGTGATAACAAGAGTGCAATTTCTCTTTGCTGTAACAATGTCCAGCACTCTCGATCAAAACACATTGACATACGTCACCATTTCATCCGAGAGCAAGTGGAAAATAGAGTGGTTGAACTCTACTTTGTAGAAACAAACTATCAACTTATGGACATTCTCACAAAAGCTTTACCAAGAGAACGGTTTGAATTTCTTCTTCCACGCCTGGGCATGAAGAGTTTGACCCCTAAAACTCTCAGACACCTTCAAGAAGGAGAAGATGAGTAAACGAAGTGCCTTCATGTATGAAACCCTCAAACGCCTTCAAGAAGGAGAGGATGAGTAAATGAAGTGTCCTCTTGTATCCTTTTTACATAATAACAAAAAAAAAAAAAACCCCCACAAAAACCAACCACAAAAAAAACCACAAAAAAAAAACCCCCCCCCCAAACAAAACAAATACATAAAAATAGACTGGTAAATATTTGTACATAAGGACATCAAAAATAGACTTGGTAAATATTTTAAGTCATTTGGAATTATCAAAATGGTTTGACAATTACTTCAATTGCAACCCCGGTTCTCATTTGAAGGAAAAGATTGTCGTCTGAAAGACAAAACTGTTTCCTAACAACGGGTATTAATTTTGCTCGAGGCATGTGGATTACTTTACTATCCAATGCCAATTTGGGATTAATGTACGTTTCAGTGCATTTTTCTTAATTCGGAAGAGAAGTCTTCCTGTTTGATAACCAAATAATTTTTCTTAATTGATTCTTCAAAATTATTTGTGTTAACCACAGGTGGTATAGTGTTGTTTGAAATCAATGACGGACATTTGACAATCAATCAATGATACAACTCTTTCAATAGAAACGGGTCATCGATGAGGGGTGAGTGTTGTCTAAATTTGAAGTCTGAGTGCCGATTGGAAAGTGTAAACCGAGTCTTGGGAGTGACAAAAGAGCTAAGGAACCAAATCTTCAGATCTCTCACTGCTCAGCCTGATGTTCCCTCTAGCGTACCAGAGACAACTGATTACAACATCACAATTCCACCACCACTCAACTCCAATACTAAAAACTACGGTCATCGAGATTATTTGGAGAAAGTAAAGATTCAGAAATATCCGAATGTATCATTAGTGGAAGACTCAGGATATTGGCTACCAAACTAATTCAACGAGAAGTGAATGATTAAGATCAATATCATCGGTAATGCAACATACATCTTGTACATTCTAAGTTGTATGGAATTTGATGTTATGTGTCAGTGTATGAATCTTTCATGAGTTTTTATTAAACTTAAAAAAAACTAGGTTTTTGAGTTTAACAGAAAAAAAATCTTTCTATATTTTCATATCTGACACTAAAATACATTCTATCAATGATTGAGGTAGGAGCATTAATATGTTCATACACAGCTTGTACTAAAATGATCATACATCTAAGGTTCTCAAGGTGTATTCTCCACCCCCATGTGCTAAAAACTTTTTGTATTACCGATTGAGTTTCTGAAAAGTAAAACAATCGAGGTACAAAACGCTTTGATATTTATATCATAAGTACCTTAATTGAATTTTCAATTGGTTTTATGGAGAGGAGAACTGTACCAAAAGACTGACCATGCATTTTACTTTATCAGAGATATAAGGTTGGTAAGGTTAGGTACAAGTTCCAATGATCCAGCCAGAACTGGAGGGATCTGCCCAGGGATAATCTACTAGTTAGTGTAGAAGTCCTTAGATATGACATAAAAAAGGAGAAAAAGTGAGAATAAGGGAGTAGTGCCGACTGAGATAGAGCTAGTACTAGAATAAACCCAACAAGGTTCTAGTCATGAAGTCTCGGTAAGCACTGAAGGGGTTAAAGAATTAAAAAGAATAGTAAGGATAAAGGGTGTAAAGAAAGAAGCCCTATATATACTTAGGCAGAAATCGGGTCAATACATATGCTGCCAGAATCACTAAGATGATTGCTGACATTGAAGACCGACATCATAGACCCAGTGATGCAATGCACAACCCTCCCTAACCACTCAGAATCTCTCAAAAGATTTCTGTTTCATTTCTCACGGAGACTAAACACGTAATCTATTGACTTTCTTACTCCGAGTTAGTTGATATTGAAGAGGTGGCAGTCAGCTCCAGCCTCCGATCACTAAAACTAAAACGTACTATTGAGTCTAAAGCCAAGAGATCATCAATTAATCTCATTAGGACACATTGCCAATTCTCTTGTCTTTCACACACTGTGGAAACAAGACTATCCTAAGAGTCCTACGCATTATCCTTGTGATATTGCCAGAACATCCGAGTGAAACAAAGGTTTTTCACAATGAAGATGGAAATCCTGCTAGAGCCAACATCAAACAAGCTCTTGGTAGGTGACTTGTGCGATTCTACAAGAATCAAACTTGTGTCAACTGGAAAGAAACGATAGTACGATTCTACGTAAATCAAACTTGTTCTAGTATATGAATTGACGGTTATTGAACATTTGACAAACAATCAAAACTCTCGAAGTGTTACAAAATATTTTCATAATTAACACTTAGACTGATTTTTCAAATCAATTTTCTCTTTATTGCTAACTGTTTCATTACAGGATAATTTAAAGATGGAGATAGAGATGGAGATACCCAGTACCATAAATGTCAAGTGAATAACCAAATGCTCAGACACGACCTACACTTGTTATGAAGTTATGAAAGATCTCATAAAGGTGTTAAAGCTTCCGCAAACTCTGATATCATATTCTTCTTCACACAAGTGCCCAAAAGGCAATAATTACTGAGATGAATGAGAGATTAATTGGCTGATGATCTCAAGAAAGCTCATGATCAAAATCAAAACAAGTCAAAGTGAACAAGCTCAATTGTTATCTAAAGATCACTACAACAAAGTACTAGATGTAACATGAAGAATCAAAAGACTGCAAGCTGTAAGAGCTTAAGTCTAGTGTTTTCAAGGGTGACCTCCCTTAGGGGGAGATTGTTAGATATGAGTAAAAGACTCGGTCACCCCGTATATTTATTGTTTATAATAGTTCGTAGTTTAATAGTTAATCGTATGTCTTTCGGTTTTAAGCCGGGTACTAATACCCGGTATTTTGTAAAAACTATATAAGCCTCTTCCAACTTTGGAAGAGGCAAGCTAGTCATTATTTTACTTTCATAGAAAAACACTTTCTCTCTCTAGATATTCTCTCTCAAGTGTTTCTCTCTCTAGAAACTAGCTAAACCACTCGAATCATCACCCGTGTTATGATTTAAACGATCCTACAAAATATTCACAAAAGTAAATGATAACTTCACGAGGAACGGTCTTCAAGGCACAACAAACTTTAACTCGATAATCGTCTCACGACCTACCTGGCAGCGGCGCCAAAAATTGACTTCACCTTTTTAATACATATATAAATATATATAATGTATAAATATATAATAATAAGGAGAAATATCAATTATAGAAGAGTAAGTATTTCATGAGGCTTTTTAAAAGAGTTTTTCTTTTATCCAAAGCAAAAACCCTGAAAACCTTCCTGGGTCGTGTCCCGACGAGGCGTGAATTTGAAAATCGAGTTTTGGTTTGATAATTTATGCTTGAATAATCACAAATTGGATTGGGTTATCTAACTCTACGGGAAAAAGTAATTAAAAGGCAATCTAAACTAAAAACGAATGCAATAACGAATTTAAAAACGTGAACGGAAACGTAAAAACGCGACTCGAAAACCTAAAACATGAAATTTTAACCCTACACATGCAAATTTAATTTTCCTAAGTCCTAAATGATAAAAGAAAATTAAAAAAAAGAATTATATTTTTTTGATTTTTATTTTATTTAATATGAATTAAAAACAGTTTTAATAAGAAAAATTGATTAAAAATACTAAACTAAATGGGAAAAATCTAAAAAATTCATGAAAAGTACTTTATACTATGCTAAATCTAAGAAAAATAAAAACTTGAAAGTATGCTGAACAAATAAGCACAAAATAAGCAAATAAGCATTTATAAGCAAAACTGAATAATGACTTTAAATAATTAATAATGCAAACAATAATTGAAAAAGTCCCAAGGGCAGATGGTTTGAGTGTGTGTTGTTGAGGCGTTGGCTAGCTAAAGGGGAGGTCACAGGTTCGACCCCTGTGACTTCCCTTTTTGAAAATATATATATTTAATTTTTCTTTTTAAAAACTTAAACTAGAAGCAAAAATAAGCAACTTTTGTAAAGACACTTTTTATAAAAAACACAAATAAGCTGGGAATTAGCTTGATAAGCTAACAGTACATACATATAGCATTTTAACTTAACACTTAAACTGAAAAAGCTTAAAAAGCTCTAATAAGATACAACTAAGCTTAATTAAGCTAACATTACCTAAAACAAGTCTAAATAAGCATATTTTAAGCATTTAACATAAGCAAAAGAAGCTGAAAATTAGATAAGCAGTCTTGGGAATTGCAAAGTAACAAGCCAAGAAGGCTTTTGCAGCCCTAAAATAAGCTGGGCAAATAAGCTCAAAAGTGAAAATAAAGCTGAAACAGATCGAACTTATACTATAAGCTACTTGTGCAAACATTTGCAGAAGCTACAACAAACTTAAACTAACTTATATTTAATGTAGAAAATAGGGTTTTGAGCTTTTAAAACTGGAATGCTAAAAAAATATGACAGATAGGGGGCAACAACAAGAACTACAAGTGCAGGTAAACAAGATTGATTCTAATGTGTCCTAAAGCACATAAAAAGCATGAAAACAACAACAACAAACTTCAAAACCCCAGGATCAAAGATTAAGAGGTTATCAAAAGCAAATGCTCACAGATTCCAAGCTATGAAAAATAAACCTAAGATTTGAAATTTAATACATAAAAACTTTTGTAAATTGCATTTTACCTCTATTTTAAACTAATCTAAGATGGTTCAAACACACAAAGCCAGTTTGACCCACTTTGACACCCAAACTGGGTTAAACCAAACACCCCTTTTACAATCTCATATCTAATTTTAACTTGATTCCCACTAGTTTAAGCCAAGAATTTTAAGCACAGATAACCAACAATGAATGATAATCAATAAGAAGCAAAAAGATCACAGGAAAAAAGCACTTAAAATAAGCAAATAAAAGAAACAAGATTACAAGCTAAAACGGGCAGTTTTAGTCAAAAGCTTGAACAAAAGATATTTAAACTACCAAGAAGCATACATGAGTCATAAACAACATTAATAAGCAACAATAAACTATAAAAAGCAGATATTAAGCATAAATAGGCAGATTAACAGTAAAATGCTAAAAATGGAATTTAAGGAACTTACAAGTTCCCTTGATTAAACAGGGATAAAAGGGGCTCACAAGAGCTTATCTACAAAAGCTCCAGCTTATCTTATGATAAGCTGGTAAGTCCATAAGCCCTTCCTTTTCTGGCTTATCATCCCAAAAATAAACTAAGGTAATTTTTTTAAGTGAATTGATTAAGACAGTGACAAGTGTCTTATAACAGGATTAAGAGCTTATTCACAAGTAAAAGAGATTAAGGGAGCTTAACAAACACTTTCAAAACCATAAATTTCATTAATCTTAAAAATTGAGTACAAGGCTTTTAAAAGTAAAAATGACAGAATTTAAATAAAAAGTAAAATTAAACTACTACTAATTAAAATTACACTAGATTTCTATTACAATGAAAATCCTAAACTATTTATATCAAATGTTAAAACCGCAGGGTCTTCTTTTTGTGCTTGTTGTGTTTGTTGAGTGAGAGACTTCAAAAGCTCAATCCTAGCCCTCAATCTTTCTTGCTCATCAAGACCTTTAATCTAAGCCCTTGATTTTGTCTTTGTCTTCATCAACCAATAGTAGAGTTGAGGATTGCCATCGTGGAGTCCTTTGGCAGCTTGTGGGTGTGGGGTTAAGGTAGGGGTTTTAGGGAAGAGGTGAAAGAGACAGATGAACAGTAGCACATGGGTGGTGTAAAGGATTTGGGGGTTAAGGGTTAATGGCGGGAAAGGGACTAGTTTTGTAAATGGGGTTAAAGGTGGAAAAGTTAACGGGTGTTAGTCCCCTGTTTTTGTTAAGGACTGGCACCGTTAGTCCTTTTGGACGAACGATGCAAAATGGGGAAGGACCAGCTGTGTAATATACTTAACAACAGTTACACATAAGGGAGTTGGGTTGTTTGTTTGGTTTTGGGCCAAATGGATTGGGCTGTTTGTTATAAACATAGCATTGGGCCATGTTTATATTTTAAACTTGTCTTCATAATGTTAAATGGGCTCACCCGGCCCATTAGATGGGTGTGGGTTGGCCCATTTAGCTTTTCTTCGGTTTCAGCTTTGACTTTTTGGTTGACTTTGACTTTGACTTTTTCATACTCTTTCCATTCCCGTGCTTGGTTTTGTCAGTTTTGGCTTTATTTTTGTCCTTTTTCTGAATATTCGTTCCTGCATAACACAAATAGCAAAACAAGCATATATTTGGCAGTTTATGTCTGTTTTTAGTCGTTTAGGCTCATTTTTAAAGGTAAATGGTATGTGTAATTAAGCACATACCAACAATCTAGGTCAGATATCATGTTTGCAGTATGTGCATGTGCCAGATTACAAGTTACTCCAAAGACATCTCATCTCTTAGCATTCAAGAGAATTTTTAGATATTTGAAAGAATACCAACTATAGGCCTTTGGTATTCTAGGGATTCTCCATTTGAATTAGTTGCTTATACTGATAGTGACTATGCTGGAGCAATTCAAGATAGAAAGTCTACAACTGGAGGTTGTCAATTTTTGGGAAATAGGTTGATATCATGGTAGTGTAAGAAGCAAACTATAGTTACCACCTCTACAACTGAAGCTGAATATGTGGCTGCTGCTAGTTGTTGTGGACAAGTACTCTGGATTCAAAACCAATTGTGGGATTATGGGTACAATTTCATGAATACTGTCATTAATATTGACAATAACAGTACTATCTACATTATGGAAAATCCTATTCAACATTTTAAAACAAAACATATAGAGATTAGACATCATTTTATAAGAGAATGCAATGCTAAAAAGTTAATACAAATGGTTAAAATTCATGCTGATCATAGTGTTGCAGATCTTCTTACAAAAGGTTTTGATGTAGGAAGGTTTCAGTACTTGGTCTTTAGTATTGGAATGCTTAATCCTTAATGTCTACATCTCTTTATGTCTTTGTAAATTTTTTGTAAAGGATTAGTATGTTTAGTGCTTGTCAATTAATATTAACTAAGTAAAATTTATACTACTAGTTATACTTAAGCACTTGCTTAGTTAAAACTTGGTAATATTAAATACTGTCAAGAAGAAACTACTTTGGATTTGTGTAATTTTGGCTAAAGACCTAACACCTGCAGTACAGCATATTGAATACCGCGATATGAAAGTGCTTCATCATGAAGTATTGTTTGAGAGGTAAGATTTAATGTTTTTGAATAACAGTATTAATTCTTTTATTCATAGGTATGCATAAAATAAGGATGGGGTGCGATCTGAGAGCTATCGGGTGAAGAGGCCTAATGAATTCTCACATGTCTATTCTATCTATCTTTTCTAGTGGTGCTTGTGATGAATATGGCATGTTGTTGTATAATTATAGAAGACTAGGTTAATACTGTTAGATATCTCTTAATACTGCTAGACAGAAAGTTAGTACTGCTAGGCAACTGTTTGTACTGCCAGGCAAAAGTTAGTACTGCTAGGCGCCAAAGTTACAACTGTTAAGCAAATTCTTAACTCTTGAAGCATTGTTTGAGGGGAGGATACTTATGTCAATATGCAAGCATGGATGTAAGGATATGTAATATCAAAAGAGGTTTCAAAAGAATCTAAAACATCTAGGTATGTCAAAAAGAGGTCGAGACACCAAGATACCTCAGTCTAGTGGTCCCCCTATAAAGGTTAGTGATATAGGCTGTCCATAAGAAGTTGGGTGATAGAATGGAAAAGGCGTAGCACCTACGCATCTAGCTTAAGAACAGAGCAGGACAGGGTTAAACCTCAAATAAAGACCCAACCCAATGGCAACACTAAATGGATCTAGTCCTTAAGGGAATTGTTTCAGTGTGTTGTTCCTAGAGTGCCAAGATACCATATTGGGGGATGTGGATGCTCAAACTAGGTTTGAGACTACATCTAAACAGTCCAATGATCCACCTCTCTTAAGAGGTTACATACTTGGAAGTGGGGAGGACAGTATGAAACTATTAGAATTGATGGAACTTTGTACAAAACTGTCAAATATGTTGCATAAAACAGAAAGAGTGAGTTGGTGAGCCAAAAGAAATGAGAGATTGAGTGAGCTTAAAAATAGAAAGAGAGATGTGTGAATAAAAACATAAATGAGTGATTATGTAAGCAAAAATAATTAAGAGATATTGTGAGCATAAAAACAGAAAGAGAGCTTGTGAGAAGAATCAATTGATGATAGAAGTCCTTTTTGGAAAGAAATTGAAGTTAGTGCTGGTAACTTAAAACTTAATGCTGTTAGTCTTAGGTTATTGGGTTACTTACAACTGTTAGGCAAAACACAGTGCTGTCAGTTTAAGTTAAGGCTAGCTCTAGTCCTATTTAGTCTACCGCCAAGTTCAAGTTAATGCATGCCAGGAGGTGATTCTTATTAATACTTTGATTCAGTGTTTCATTAGATACTTTATTCGATTTCAATCATTCAAACACTCTCTAACATAAACCCTAACTCAATTTCATCTTTGATCATCAAAACACAACACAATGTCAACCCTAACTTTTACTGATAGTCACAACATGGTCGCATTCTTGGAAAAACCCGTTGAAAGTGATAGGTTTCATGAGATTATTGATTTTCTAAATGCTAACCAAATTCGTTATGCATTGACTGTTAATCCTACTATCTACACATCTAGCATTGAACAGTTCTAGGCAACCGCAAAGTAGAAGTGATCTTCACTTAGAAGATGCAGGAGGTACTAATTGCTTGCCAACAACCACAATTTTTGAAGAACTGGCAAGAATGGGGTATGAAAAACCTTCTTAAAAGCTTACATTTTATAAAGCTTTCTTTTCTCCATAGTGGAAGTTCTTAATTCACACTATTACACAATGCCTTAGTGCCAAATCCACTGCATGGAATGAATTCAGTAGTACAATGGCTTCTTTAATCATATGCTTGGCTACAAACCAAAAGTTTAATCTGTCTAAGTACATTTTTGATGCTATGGTAAAACACTTAGATAGAGGGGTAAAATTTCTGATGTATCCATGATTTCTACAAATTTTCATTAATCAACAACTTGGTGATATGTCACATCATAAGAAGATTTATGTTAACCCTTCACACACAAAGAAAATCTTTGCCAATATGAGAAGAGAAGGAAAGGATTTTTCTAGGAGAATAACACCTTTGTTTGTAACAATGATGGTTCAAGCTAACCAGGAAAAGGGTGTAGATTCAGGCATTCTTCCTAATTCTCAGCAGACACCCATTACTACTCAACCATCATCCTCTAGATCTTAGAAGAAACAATCCAGGAGGAAACAGAGGAAGGATACTGCAGTTACTCATGAGGAGACACAACAAGATTACAGTGTTCCTACACCTTCCAATGATCAACCTTTCAGTGGTGAGGATAGCATGCAACTATCAAAATTGATGCTTTTATGTACTAACTTACAAAAACAAGTTCTTGATTTAGAAAAGACAAAGGATGCTCAAGCAAAGGAGATTGCTGATTTAAAGAAGAGGGTCCAAACGTTGGAAAGGAAAAATAAATCAAGAACTACAGGGTTAAAAAGATTAAGGAAAGTTGGTATGTCTAGAAGAGTTGAATCCTCTGAAGATAAAGACAGTTTGGGTGATCATAAAGATGCATCCAAACAAGAGAGGAGTATTGAAGACATTGATAAGGATGCTGATGTTTCTTTAGTTGATGATACCTAGGGGAGGTTAGATGATGCAGAAATGTTTGATACAACTGATCTTCATGGTGATGAGGTAGTTGTGGATATGCTAGTTGGTGAGAAACAAGAGCAGAATGCTAAAGAAAAAGAGGTAAATACTAGTGTTGAAGATAGTGCTGCTCCTACAACTATTGAAGAAATAACTTTGGTTCGGACACTTATTCAAATCAAAGCAGCTAAACCTAAAGTTGTTACTACTGCTACTACAACAACAACAACTATAAGGCCCAAGGCTAGAGGGGTTGTAGTTCAGGAGCCAAGTGAATTCAAAACTCCACAAGAAGCACAACCTTCAAGTATTAAAGACAAAGGCAAAGCAATCATGTAACACCCCCATTTTTACATATAGCAGCGGAAGCTAATCTGGGGTATTACTTCAAGGGTACAACAATCATAATCATAGAAAACGATTCAAAAAGAGTCGTTTTTGAAAGTAAAGTTATCATTCATTTATTTCATCAGAATTTGTACAAAAGAGAGGTTTCCAGAATCTAAAATACAACATTTGAATGATAACGGTTTTTCCATCTTCGTGTCCTCGTCACTCCGTGCCATTAGTTACCTGAGATAAAACATGCTAAAAAGTCAACACAAAGGTTGAGTGAAATCCATAGGTTTAAGTAATATAATTTGAATGCAAATGCGAAAAGTCAACACCCGGTATTGAAAACATAATTTAGTATTGCCATTAGCTCATGAATTCAAAATCCTTAGGTTTATAATTAAAGATGCCGCCTGCGGGCACCTTTGCCAAAATACCCGCGTGATTTCTAATGATGTGCAATTGGTTATCGTTACTGGATACACCAACGGGGAGTCCAACCCAAATATATATATTCACAACATTCGCGCTTACTACGGAGAGTAATTAACGGTTCATGATTATGGGGACTTAAAGGCAAAGCAGTTACTTAGGCCCAATATAAATTGAAATAGCATGTAGGAAATATATTGCAATTCATGTTTAAGCATGTATCTCCCTCGCGGTTTTATAAAACATTTAGAAATATTGAAATTCGAGGCAATGAACTCACCCTGAACAGTTATAGGGAAATTGAAACTAATGTAAAGGGAATGAAAGTAATCGGCTTCAACACGGCAATCATTAGACAACCTGGGTTAAAAAATAGCAAGTCATAGTTTGATTGTATAAATAAGTTTTTTTTGGATATCGGCTGATGGTTTTGATATAAAAATTATCATAACACCGTTCGGGCCATCATAGTTTAGAAGTCATTCAGTAAACGTTTGTGGAGCTAGGGCACTTTAAATCGTAAACCCAACAACTAAACATAACGTAGTACAAAGAGAAACTTCTAAAATGAAGCCCCTAGAATTGTGTATGATATGGATCCGGGGACATAATTTTTTGAAAAGCACATCAATGATGAATTAAATAAAAGGATTAGAACATAACAGTTTAAAAACATATTATATTCAATATCTGGAGATGTTTAAGCACGAGGATCGTAATTAAAGTTATGTCTGGTAATGTTTATGAATCTGATTTTATACTTTTTCAAAATGATACATTTTAAGACCCTGGGTTTTGGAAAATTGTAAGTAGACCCCTGGGGTTTTAGAAAAATGCAAGTAGACCCTAGGTTTTGCATTTTTAAACGACTTTGTCCCTTCAACTTGTTATTGAAAATATAACCAGTAAACCTTGACTTTGAAAAAAGCATAATATACCCCTATAGTTTATTAACTTTGTTCAAATGACACTTTTAGTCCTTTTTAGGGTTAAAGTTTCTGAAATATACAATATATAACCCCTTGCATGGATTATAATTACAAACATGTCCAAATGCCATTCAAGCTTAATATAACATTTCAATAGTCATTTATACGTTATAATAAAACTACAAATAAAGAAGAATTAGAACACAACATAAATTATTTGTTATTTTAATTTAACGTTTCGTTAGCTAAAAGGTAAAACGGGGGCCAAATTAGGGTTTTAAAATGAAAACGCGTGGGTTTTAAGGTCAAATTCCCTTATAACTTAACAAGTACTTATTTTTAACATTATAATAACTTAATAGGAAATAAAGATTATAAAAATAGTTTACAAGTTTAAGAGCCAAATTTAAGTAAAAACATGAAATTAGGTATCTGTGTACGGTTTTTGGATCTAAACAGGCATAACACTAAGGTTTTTGAGTTTCAAGCTTTATATTATTGATTTTAGCAAGTATTATATGGAAAATTTATGACGTTATGAAAGCAGAACATAAGGCTTTTAGAGAACCTAGTGTTGAGGTTATGCTTGGAAACGGGTCAGAATCCGCGACTTCGGCTTCGTACGGCTAGAGTAATGACTTCCGGGCTTCGTTTCTTGGTTTATTTTGATTCCTTTCTATTCTTGATACTTCTTAAGATCTATTAGAATTCATATTGAGCAAGGAGTTGCTACTATGAAGGGTTATAGAGGAGGAAGTGGGGCATGAAGAAAAATGAACACACCAACAGACCCTATTTAATGACCCCATTTTCAAGAGTGGTGAGCAATCAAGGCTTATGATCTGTTCTTGACACATACTAGACCTAGTATAGGATGTGTCTAAGCTAGAAAATCAATGGTGGAGGTCTAGAAAACTAGGTTGAATGATGTGGCTTCCTTTCTTGCAGCCGCGGCTGAAGAGAAGAAAAAGAGAGGCCATGTGCTCTCATATTTGACCATGGAGGAGTCAAAGCTGCTTAGTAAGCTGCTACTATGAATCTAGAAGGGTTCTTGGGTGGTCATTTGCACATGGTAGCATTTTAAATGGGTTAAAATGAATATGGAAGTAGTCCGAGTCATTTTTGGGCTTGACGTGGTGTTCAAGGGTTTTTCCAATATACATTGTGTTTATAATGATTAAGTATAGATTAATAGGTTGTTAAGTCTGGGTCTTAAAGTAATTAGCAAAAGATAGCAATTGGTTTGGATTAAAACGGATTTAAATGAAGAAAACGAGTCACGGTTTTAAATTAGGGCCGTTTAGGGTTTTCTGACTTTCATGTAGGCTTAAAATTACCATACTCATGATTATGCAATGAAGGAATACAAATTCCTATGGCCTTAAATAAAGTATTATTAAAGGAAGTTTGGTCGTTGTGTTAAGTTAGAAATGGTTAAATTAAGAAAACAGGTCAAAGTCACAATTAGGGTTTTCTGGATTCGTTTCTGGATTAATTGAAATAAATGAATGAGAATGATGATGGAGTATGATTGATGATGTTGTAATTATAATTTATTATGAACTTAATTTAAGAGATTGGTTAGGTTTACAATGGGTAAAAATCATAAACGGTAGGGGTTTGCGTACAAAAAGATGTATAAAGCTTATGTTATGGAATAATTTAGTTAGGGTTCATAATATTAAATGAGATAGTAACAAACTTGAACAAAGTGATAGTGAAGAAATGGGATAAAAACGGCAGGTAAAATGGCTTATTTTAAGGGATTGAGCTTAATGACTTATGCATTGAACTTTTAAGGACTTGTACCTTTGATTTAAAAAGATATATATTACAAATGAAGATTTATTTACCTTGTACTATGATTTAGTAGCTGTGCATTCACTTTAGTTGTTAACCTTTTCAGTGAGGTTGGGTTTAGGGCATTCCGATAATGGGTTAAAGCCCGTTTTTGATATGATGTTTGCAAATGGTATCTTATGGAATAATGTATCTAGTATATAATGTTTAGTATGATATTGACTTGACATGTTATGATGATTGCTTGACATATATGAGAAATAGGATTTCCATATAGGTTGCACTGAGTCTCCGTTAACATTTAGTTTATGCAGGAATAAATTGATATTGAGATATTGGCAAAGTAAATGTATGTCAAAAAAGCTGAGTTCATATATAACTGATAGATTGTAATCATCTAACTTAATTGATGGATTTTACATTTAATGAAAGTTGCGGGTTGTTATAGTCTTCCTCCTCCACCCCTTACAGAAATCCGTCCCGAGATTTAATTGAACTTGAAGTGATGATTGAAAATAGATGAGGATATTTGGCACGAATTTTGTCTTCACATTCCCATGTAATTTCTGGTCCTCTTTTAGATTTCCATCATACTTTGAATATAGGAATACCTCTTCGCTTGAGTTGCTTGATTTCACGGTCCATAACTTCTACGGTTCTTTCTACAAAGTTGAGCTTGTCGTCGAGTTGAAGTTCTTTATTGGAATAACGAAGAGTTCGTCGATCAACACTTCCTTGAGATTTTAAACGTAAAGTACTGTGGAGTACTACTATCTTTTCCAGGAACTCTTCTATATGCCACTGGGCCAATTCGTTCAAGAATTTTAAATGGTCCCATGGAATCAGATTGAAGCTTTCCCCCGTCGTTTTCCCCCTGAATCAAAAGATACCCTTTGCGAGGTGATACTTTCAGCATAACATGATCGCCAACTTGAAATTCTAAAGGCTTCTCCTTACATTGGCATAACCTTTCTTTTGTCGATCTCTTGCAGGCTTGGGCAATTTTGACGAATTGTAACGATCTTTTTAGTGGTTTCTTGAATTATTTCTGGTCCCGTGAGTTGAACATCTCCAACTTCGGCCCAGCAAACAGGTGATCTGCACTTTCGTCCATAAAGTGCTTCAAATGGTGCTGCCTTGATACTGGCATGATAACTGTTATTGTAGGAAAATTCTATCAATGGTAAGTGTTTATCCCATCCTTTCCTGAAATCTATGACACAGGCTCGAAGCATGTCTTCAAGTGTTTGAATGGTTCTTTCACTTTGTCCATCAGTTTCAGGATGATATGATGTACTCATGTCTAATTGAGTACCCAAAGCATTTTGCAATGATTGCCAGAATCTGGATGTGAAATGACTGTCACGATCCGAGATGATGGAGATTGGCACGCCATGTCGAGAGACTATTTCTTTGATGTATAACCTTGTAAGAGTTTCCATACTATTAGTCGCTCGAGTAGGTATGAAATGTGCAGATTTAGTAAGATGATCGACAATGACCCAGATGGTGTCATGTCTGTTTGAGGTTTTGGGTAGCTTTGTAACAAAATCCATTGTTATTCTTTCCCATTTCCACATAGGAATTTCCGGTTGTACCAACAAACCAGATGGCTTTTGGCATTCTGCTTTAACTCTAGAACATGTCAAACATTTACCAACATATTCCGCGATGATTGCTTTAACTCTAGAACATGAGACTCATGCATGATCAAATCTCTTAAACCGCCAAATAGTGGTAACCAACTTCGATTTTTGATACAACGAGTTCCGTCAGGACGAATTTCAAATGATTTGTCCATTCCTCGTAGGTTTTTGGTTTTGACATTTTCTTCTTTGAGGGCTTCATTTTGAGCTTCGAGAATTTGAGATGGAAATTTTGGATGAACGGTTAGGATCAATGCTCTAACTCGGAGTGGTTTGATTTGTTTCTTCCGGCTTAAGGCATCTGCCACAACATTTTCCTTTCCAAGATGATAGCAAATCTCACAATCATAATCTGCGAGTAGTTCTAACCATCGGCGTTGCCTCATATTCAATTCTTTTTGACGAAGAATGTGTTGAAGGCTTTTGTGATCAGTGAAAATTGTACACTTTGTACCGTATAGATAGTGTCTCCAGATTTTAAGAGCAAATACCACTGCTCCTAATTCAAGATCATGAGTGGTATAGTTTTCTTCGTAAGGTTTGAGTTGTCGAGATGCATATGCAATGACTTTTTCTCTTTGCATTAATACAGCTCCTAGACCTTGAAGAGAAGCATCACAGTAAACGACAAAGTCATCGTTTCCTTCTGGTAATGCTAAGATTGGTGCTTCATAGAGTTTTTGTTTAAGGAGTTGGAAAGCCGATTTTTGTTCTTCACCTCAAATATAATTCTTGTTTTTCTGGGTTAATTTAGTCAAAGGCTTTGCAATTTTTAAAAAACCTTCGATAAATCTTCGGTAATAGCCGGCAAGTCCTAAGAATTGACGCACTTCTGTGGGTGTAGTGGGAGATGTCCAATTCTTAACAGCTTCAATCTTGGCAGGGTCAACATGAAGTCCTTGACTATCGATGAGATGACCAAGAAATTGCACGATATGAATTCAGAAATCCCCATTTAGGAGAACTGCTACAAGTTCTCTTTTTGGAGTAATTCTAAGATAATTCAAGATGATGTTGCATGGTCTTCACGTTTACAGAATAGATAAGAATATCATCGATAAACACTATTACGAATTTATCCAGATATGGTTTACATACACGATTCATGAGATCTTTGAATACAGCAGGTGCGTTTGTTAAACCAAATGACATAACTTGAAATTCATAATGTCCGTATCTCGTTCGGAAAGCAGTCTTAGGAATGTCTTCTTCCCTTACTCTCAGTTGATGATAACCTGATCTTAAGTTAATTTTTGAATAAACGCTTGAACCTTGAAGTTAATCAAATAAGTCATCGATCTTGGGAAATGGATAACGATTCTTTATGGTAAGTTTATTCAACTCTTGGTAATCGATACACATTCTGAAAGATCCGTCCTTCTTTGGTTAGTTCTTGAAGTTGGTTAGATAACTCCTACATTTCTGAAGGAGCCAATCTATAAGGTGTTCGAGCTACAGGTGCTGCT